>JXSR01S015803.1:101422-111896 GCA_000969725.1 Ophiothrix spiculata
CATGTTTTCCTTTGAAATTATTCAGCTGGATAACAGAGTAGTCCGTATAAATGAGGTTCGGATAAAAGAGGTTGCACTGTAATTGGATATGCTGATTGCAGTGTAAGATACAATGGATATTACTTCAATAAGTTGCAGTGACTCACAGATTCAACACAAATATATCTATAAAATCTCTGCCATCTTGAGTTAGCCTCGGTATGTTTCTTTGGTTAGTAAGGAGCAACATTCTGATTGAAAGTGCAAAGCGACAGGGAACCATTGTAGGTGATTGCATGGCACAGACTGCATGGGGTTTGTTCAGGTGTGTTATTAGATATTATATAACAGCTAAATAAATCCATGTCACTTGGTTGGCGCATCTTGGGTCACATGCCATTGGTCATTTGGTCCATTTGATAGTAAACGTCACCATCTGTGATGTGCAATAGTGCAGTGCAAAAAATTTGATACATTGCACGGTTACCTTTTTTGGTAAGACGCAACATCAGTCGCTGGCGTAATTTTAAATTGAGAACGCTTGCACAGTCCTCGGGCGCAGCATAAGACGCATCATTGAATTAAAGCCAGAATGTACAGTACTATAGATGTTGTCTCGGTTTGTTTTGTTTACATAAATTTATTTAGCTGTCATATAAAACAAATAATGAATGTTTCTTATTCGTGTCAATGGAACAAATATTTTATTCGATGAAAGATAAAATGCCCCATCACCTTGTGAAATATTTGTACCATTGCACTCATAAACATTCATTATTTCTATAATTTTGCAAGTTATTATTGAAATCATTAATGTTCTTCAAATCTTGAAAATTTCAAAAAATACCAATGTGTATTGAAAACAAACATATCTCAATGCATAGCATCAAAGCTTGATATTTATTAGAATTACTGAGTCAAATTTATCAATCGACATGTGCGCAGTCCATTTTCGGTGTCCTTGCATAATCGTACATTCTTTCTGCACTAGTATATACTTCATACATATTTGATATGTAGGAAATGTAATGACTTCAATAATAGTAACATTTTTTTTGGATTTTAGTGTTTTTAAGTTTGAAAGAGGTAAGTTGAATGAGTAAAACCTGTCGCATCTTAACGTTGCCTGTAGTTATGCCTGTACCATCAAGGGTTCAGCCAGAGAGACGTCCAACCGTCATTTGGAAGGCTGGTCACAAAAATGGACACCCTGTAAAATGCAAAGGCCGTCCAATTTAGGCATCCAAAATGTGTTTTACGATATGAAATTCAATGTTGAATGTTAGAATTTATCTTCAATAAGCATCATCATCACAAAATCTCATCAATTTATGTACTTTGTGGAACTCAAAATGGGCTTTATACCGCGCTAATATCTTCACTCGTTTGCCGAAAGGTCGCCATGTTGGTATAATCGTTGTCTTTGTCAAGTATGAATATTAATCATGCTGACGTCACGATGTCTTGATTAAAGTCGGCCTGTTCGCCCGTCCGCGAATTTGGACGCCCTACTTTCAAATCCTGGCTAAACCCTTGCATACCATGGAGGTTAGAAAGAAGAGTCTTATTTTCTGCTATCTTGTTGTTGGCTGAGTTATTACAGTATTGTCGAGAATATAGTTTTTCCATTCCGCAATTTTTTTTTTGAGAACAACGCTTGTTGCTTCCCTGGTCTGTGTGAAGTCAACTCTTTCACGCACATATTTACAGTGTGCAATTTGTCTAATTCCAGTGCTTGTGAAACGCCGATTCTCAAGTCAAACGATGCGGTACGCAGGCAAACATGATAAATAAAAATACTGTATGGCTCTTGATTTCTCTGTTAACAAGATTGGTCAGTGCATGTTAATCTTGTGTTCAATTTTCTAACGGCATCTATTATGACTTGCATGTGCAGATGTCCTTTGTTAAGTCACATGTCCCGAAGTGTTGTATATAGTGCTTAAAATTTGCTGGAGGTAGAGTTATCCACCACTGAGTGACACACAATATTGCGCTATTCCCATAGCACTATTAACAAGGTGGTAAAATGAGAATTGAATCTCATTTTTATCAGATTCTTGGCCCTGATATCCATGACCAGTATCTACCACATTGCAAATCTGTCTATACCAAGGAATTTTTATAGGGGAATCAGTACTTGCCGCCATTTTGATTTCACCTCCCTGTAAATCCTATGGGACGGCAGCCATCTTGGATTGTCGCTCGTGGAGGGTGTGTTACACTGTGTGGAACGTACGCTTTAGAAAGCGTACGTTTTGAAAATCAAAAAAAAATTAAAAGGGTACGTTTTAAGTCACTTACGTAAAAATGAGTGTTTTCGTAAAAAGGGTACATCAAAATTAAAATGCGTGCAATTTTATTATCGTCAACTATGATTTTGCGACTGCCATCACGCACCGACACAGTCATCACAAAACCGTTCAATTCTGATCAGCCTAGCACACTCTAAAAATACTCTTTTAATGTAATTATGTTTAGAACAAAGAAAATATCATTTTGGTCAGAATTATAAGTGAAATCAACCTACGAATGCGAAAAATCGCCGTCTCAAATTGTCTGTTAAAATGACAAAGTCGCCGATCATGCCGGTGGCTGTTGAATTCTGCAACCAATACACTGTTGACCATAGGAAAAATGTGGTGCTCAAACTTGGATATGTTGTGCAATTTCGCTATAAATGAAATAGCTTTTAAGAAACAAACATATTTTTACATAAAGGGAGTGAATTCATTTCTTAAAAATGGCTTATTTCTGGCTGAAATCAGAAGCAAATATTACGATTTTTGTTGTTTACATTGATTAAGATTCCTTCTTTATGAGGAGCACCATATTCCAAAATGACGTTTTTTGTTACATTTTTAGTTAAAACTATTTATTCATTTGTTCATATATTCATTGTTTATTAATTAATTAATTTATTTATTAATTTTTATATTTATTTATTTATATATTTATTTAATCAAGTAATTTAATTATTTATTAAGCTATTTGTTTAATTTATTAATCAAGTTATTTATTTATTTATTTATTTATTAAGTTGGTTAATTAGTTAGGTTTTTGGCATACTTGCCAACATTGCAAAAACAAAAATACTGACAGTTTATCGACGCGTTACGCACGGCGCGTAACGCGCGGCGCAGTTGTGGCCCCTAACTGGAGTAAAATAAGATTGATTTTAAAGAACTAGTGTTAAACATCTTTTTTATATAAAGACTAAAATTTTCTGAACTATTTCATTTATTTTCAAGTTTCATTTTTTTAATTTTGGGAATTTATTTGGGCATTTTTATTATATTTTAAAAATGTCATGTGCAAGTTTGACATAGACCCTAACTCCTCACATAACAACTCCGTCAAATCATTCATGGTCATATGATACCATGATACTACTGACAGGACAGTTAATACTCACATAAAATCATCACCATACCAAGGCCCTTTGTATTTCCATCACAACCCAGGAGTTTCAACAGGTCCAAATGTAGTAAGCTTACACAACTAGTACTGCAGCAGTAAGCTTACAAATATATCAACAAGTGTAGAAAAATATCTTCACATCTGCATTCTTTATTTTTTACTGCTTAGTTCTGCTTGTGATGACAAAGTTAACTAAGTAAATAACATCACCTTCTGACTATGACTGCAGACTCTGCACTTCGAATTACGATCGCTAAAACCATGTGCTTTGGCTCAAGGAGATGATGCAATGACGTCATGTATATAGCTATAGCAAGCAGAATGTTTGATAAACAACATAACTTAAGTTTTTTCTTCTCATTGATGATGCTTGCGAGTTTTGCCGTGATTTTTACGGGGGTTTTAAGAAATCAATTTGGAAATGAAAAAATCGGGACAATCCCGATTTTTCCCTTTTTTACAAACAGAAATCGGGACAATCCCGGGAAAATCGGGACAGTTGGCAAGCATGTTTTGGTTATAAGTGACCCCTGGTTTTGAGGTCCTTATTTCAAAGCCTGAATAAATAAAAAGTGTGTGGCAACGTAAAATAGATACAATATAAGGGGCGCGAAGCTAAAAAGGGTGTCATTTTAACTTTTTTCATAAAAAGGTGCACAAGTAAAAAGGGTACAAAAGGGTGCCACTCCAGACCCATTCCACACAGTGTGTTATTGTACCTCCGGCATTTTATGGCTCCACGTGCCACACCTCGAGATTCTTTGCAACGGATTAGCGGGAAAATTTGCGTACTTTGATCAGAGCAAGTCGCAATACACGCTACTTGAAACGCAGACACGGTTTGCGCGTGAAACAAAATGCACACGCATCAAGTGAAGATTTACACAATCTGCCTGGATATCGGGCCAAACTCTGAATATAACCGTAGGTGCAATAACTTTGCTCCATGAGCGACACAAGATGGCGGAGCATCCCGATTCCCCTATCAAAATTCCTTGGTCTATACAGTCTTTCTACAGCATTGACAGTGGGTCAATAACATTGTTGACTTTTGGCATGCATGATGATCAGATTAAGCATGATAGGATCAAACATTCCACCTTTCAGCAACTGATTTAATTAAAGCTAACGTATAATAACTTGTAAAACCATTATAGCTCTAATGTCTAGATTCTACACCACTTAATAAAGTCATATAGGACTTTATATGCAAAACGTAGGCTTGCATTAAAAGTCGCAAGCATTTCTTTACCCCAAGCTTGTCCTTTTAAATGAAAGAGGGAAGAAATTAGGTCTTCGACAAATATGGAAAAACATAATGATAGAAAATATGCAAGATTTTTTGCATCCATTGGAAAATTGCTACAAAAAAAGGGTTCAGTAACACATCAACGAATAGAGCCCAAATAAAACTATTGTGCACTCACTAGGAGATTGAATTTGGTTGCATATGGCCATTTTGATTTCATACGGTCACAAACAATTTAACATGGATTTACTGAATCCAAAACAGTTTCTGCTAGCTGCTCAGCCTATTCAGTTGATATAAACCAGTTAGCATCTTTGCAAATGGTTTGAATGAAATGATAACATTTTCACTTTAAGTGCTTTTTTAATCCTCTGAATCAAAATAGACTACAGAGATTCTTGCTGGTTTAGATTCACTGAATAGGCTCAGCAGCTAGCAGAAACTGTTTTGGATTCAGTAAATCCATGGGAAACTGTTTGTGACCGTATGAAATCAAAATGGCCATATGCAACCAAATTCAATCTCCTAGTGACTGTTTTAACCATAGAGACATACATGTATACCTGTTGAGAGCATATTGTACTTTATGCATAGATGTTATAGATCAATGTGTTGATTTGTGACTGAGCCTAAAATACCTCAAAATTATAAAGTAGTGTTTCATGCATATTACGGTTCGGGGAGGGTTGTAACTCATGAAATACATAAATGAATTCATTTACCATAAAGGAATTCCTTTATTGTACATTAAATTAATTTATTTACTCTTAACTTTAGATCAATTTTTAGAGCAATGTATGAAAATCGGAGAACATTTTTTTTTTGAATGGGTCCTGTTCTACAAATTTAGCTATGAAATTTTGAATTTTATCTACCATTTTTTTCCACATTTAAAAAAAAAAAATGGCAGATAGAATTCAAAATTTCATAACTAAATTTTCTTAATTTTCAATATGAAAATTCTTTTAACTGTTCTTTGATTTTCATAGGTTGCTCCAAAAATTGATTAAAAGTTAAGAGTAAATAATAAATTCATTTACTGTACAGTAAAGGAATCCTTTACGGTAAATGAATTCATTTACGTAAATAAATTATGACCTTTCCCGAACCGTATTAAGCAAACCAAGTTATACAGCAATTATATGTAGCATTTACTACAATTCAATTAAGTATTTCAAGTTATAAGTTAACTGTAACAGTTACTCGAACTTGAATGTATGTTGACTGTATTTGTATGTGCCATTTTATTCTCAGAATTGCCACCACTTGCAGCTGATTTGATTGAGGAAATATGCCACAAAGTTGATCAGAGGTGGGGCCCCTTAGCAGAAAACCTTGAAGTTGGACATACTCAAATAGAAAAGATCTCTTGCAAAACTGATGATAACTATGATAGAGTGATACTTACACTGGTATCATGGTGGAAGCGAGTGCAGAAACAACCTCATGCTATACAAACATTGGCCTATGCTTTGTCTCAGCTTCACTTGGAGGAACTTGCTGGAAGAGTTCTTGTTTGTAAGTAAATCATTTTATAGATTCTTTACTCAAGAAAAAAGCAATTTCTTTAATAGATAGTTCCTTTGGACCACTTGCCCCAACCATAGAAAATAAAGTGCAATTTAGATCAATTGGGGTTAATGTTAAATATGTTGTTGTGATTTTACATTGTAGTACTGTTTTTGTGTTTAGATGTTCTTACAGAATTTACCACCTCACAATTTTTAAAGTACCACCAGCTAAACAGATGTTAGCTTCGAGAAGGTTCGATCACACGAGTGAGAAATATTCATTTGCGCACATGTCACCATACAGACTTACTCAATATTGATTTATTATATTTATAACACAAGAAATGATCATATTTTTTGTGAACTATGCTTCTTGCTAGAGAGAGATATATGACTGAAATACTTTCAAACCAGACTCCTACCCTGGTCACATAACCTTGCGCAAGGTTACGATGTGTACAGCGTCATACCAGCAGACACCGATCGGACACCAGCCGGTGTACGACCGAAAACCGACTGGAGTCCAACCGGTGTCCGTGAGCTGAAGAGACGCCGTAAGCATGCCGCAAGAATTTAATTCTAACTTAAAACCTTGCAGCTTGTATACGATGTCTTCAGTTATGGTCTCATAACCACCAGCGTCCGACCGGGCATCGCAAGCATTCACCGGTGTCATACCAGGGTTGCGGCTTCTTGCGGCTTATGTGACCAGGTTGTTAAAGTGTAAGAAAGTTGAGTTTCAAATTAAGCATGACAGTCTTGTTCGTTGAGTCAAGATATTGAAATTAGACCATAGATAAACCAAGACAGTGTATCTAATGAAAAAAATTGCAATTTGAAATAACTGTCACAATGTTTTTCACAGCTATTGCAGACACTGAAATGGATTCAGAACTTCTAGACATTGTAGCTTTAAGAACGTATAGCACATGGAAGAAACTAGCTAGTGAGCTGGGACTTGAAGCAGAAACAATTGAGGAAATAGACAAAGGCTCCTCTACGTACAAGGAGAGTGCTAGGCGAATGCTTACCGTTTGGGATCAAGAAATCAGCATTGGATGTGAGAAGATGTCCTTGTTGGTACGAGCTTGTCGTCATAGCGGAAATCAGGAACTTGCCAATGAATTAGAACAAGGTATGACGTATGGTTGAACAAGTTCATGTAGAACTGTAGTATGAGAGACATTTCAAATAGAAAAAAATAGCTAGCAAACTGGGACCTGAAGCTGAACTAACAATGTCCTAACACAATTTGAATAAAGAAAATACTTAATTTTATTTTGTCGGGCTGATCGATAAAGATAATAAACTTGATTTGATTTTTGCCGGACATTTCAATTCAGCATTTAGTGTGGTGTCAACTTGGTTTAGGCTTGGTCAAGGTAGAAAGTGTCCATGTGTCATCCATGCTAAATTTGTCCGCTGTTTATTGTTTACCTTCTTTACCATAGGTTTTGGGCTTTGCTGGCCCATTATTGCAAATATTATTAGTTTGGTAATTGAGAGGTCTGTGGTTCCTTCCTGTCTCTGAAAAAATCAAAGAGTTTTTGAATTTTCATGTCAAGAGGGGATGTGCTATGAGATTCAAACTTTAGGGGCTGTTGAAGTATCACAATAGCTTAATTCTCCATGAATTTTTGCCATACGGTGTTTTATTATCAAGATAAGTGATTTTTTAGTTCCTACATTTAGGCATATTTTCAAACACCTATAAAACTTTCTAGTAACACTTTATTTTAATAGCTAATGAGAGATTGTTGCAAATTGATAAGCTTTCATAATCATTTTGACACTTTGGATGTTAAAATTGAAGCATGGGAAGTATGAATATTTTACTTAAAATTTTGAGAAATTTACTGGCTATTCAGTGGACACTTTGGATGTTAAAATTGAAGCATGGGAAGTATGAATATTTTACTTAAAATTTTGAGAAATTTACTGGCTATTCAGTGTTTCGAGAAATTATAACAATGAAATTTGGGAAGTACCAACATTACAAGTCTTCCATTCCTAAACGATGAAAGAAATGTCTTCAAAACAGAATAATGATAATCTGTTATCAGTTTGCAACTCAAAAAAAAAAAATGGTTTGATTTGCAGACCTCAGCCATAGAAAAAAATTCTTTTATAAATACTATTTTTTCAGAAATTTGACCAATAGACCAAGTCTATGGGGAAAAGTTATTACAAAAAATTGCATAACTCAAAAAATGCCTTTGAAAAAAAAAAAAATCAAAATTTTGAATACAAGTTTTTTTCATCATTCTTCACAATCTGTGAAATTTTGAACACAATCTGTGCACAACACCATAGCTTTTAAAGCTACCTTAAAAATGTCAACATTTAGGCTAACTCAGTGCTTGCATGCAAAAAGGATAGCATTGGTGTTTTTCACAATTTCATTTGGTTTTGTGTTTTTCACTAGGATTGGATACTGATAATTTAGAGAGGATTTCACGTTTGGTAGATGAACCTAAGTGGTGGACATTTGGGGAATCTCTTGGCCTTCCAAAGGAATACTTAACCGAACTTGAGAATTCTATCAAAAATGTAAAACTTCGTGTGTATACTATGCTTGGTTGTTGGAGAAATACCCAGCCTTTTTCTTCTGACAAGATAATGGCTATCAGCTCAGCTCTTGATCGTTGTGGTCTTCCCCAATTGGCTTGGGAGATCTGCAGGGGTAAGTTATATATTAAACTACCTCTTGATGACAATAAATGGTGACTAAAATTGTGCCTAAAACAAATGTATAAAAGAAATTTAAGAAACATAAAGTTATGTACATTTGCCAGGTCGTAATTGACCGATATTGCAATACCATCCAACCCGAAAAGTCAAACCCGGAAGTAGTGTGCGAATTTCAAGAAAATTGACTTGTTATTGCATCACCTCGAGTGATCAAGATATGCAGAGTTTGTTTCCAAAAGGGCCTAAATCCATCTCCGTACTTTTTGAGAAAACCAGCAAAAACTTTTTTCTTGTTGTGCAAAATTACTTTTCAAGTTTTTGCTGCTTTACATTTTAGGAATTGTCCTCAAAGTAAAGTGACAACACTCAAGGAAATCAGAACTTCATTATTAATTTTTTATGTAAAGCTTTATTTTCACTTGGTTTATTGCTTATTTTTTTATTGAGAGCTTTATTTACACCCTAAAATGGATTTAGGCCCTTTTGGAAACAAACTGTTTTGGATTTAGGCCCTTTTGGAAACAAACTGAGATTTTGGTGTACTTGCAAAGTCAATGAAAGTAACTTCTGGGAAAAAATAGTTTGGTACCATGAAACTACTAATAAAGTACTGCACTATGGCACCAATAACTTAATTTTGACCAAAAGTGGAATTAGGCCCTTTTGGAAATGAGCTCTTCATATACCGGGTGAGTCAATAAAAGTGCAATAACTAGATGGAAGCCATATTGTAAGAACAAAAGCGAGTTCAAGTAAATAATGTTTATTTTTAAATAGATCATGAATTTATTTTTTAAATGGTAAAAGAATGGTGAGGATTGATAAAGGCGTTGCCAAGATATGCTTATTTCAATATTATGGTATGAAAACAGTTCTGTCCAAATGCGGCATTCCTCATCAAACATGTAAGTACCAATATCGTATTGAAATTATTGCTTCAGTTATCTGAAGATTATCTCAGCCAGGTTTCCTTACGCAGGTTATTTCAACAACAACAGAATGGACCATTTCACAGAGTGTGGTTTATGCGAGGTGGTGCGTCGACAAGGCATCCTTGAAGCTTCACACATCTTTGAGCTTTTGTTTCCATGTTTAAGGACGTCTTGCTTTTCTGGTGCGCCTGATCTCGTTTGATAAAGGCTTCAGTGATGCGCAGCTGTAGAAGATTGACAGGAGGGCCCTTTCTGTAAACTCTTTGATTAATTGTACCCCATTGATTAACGTCCAGTGGAGAGAGATCGGGGCTTCTGGCTGACCATTCAACTTGATGTCCTATTCCAACCACATGATTGCCAAACAACTCTTGTAGGCAGCTGGGTACGGGTAAGGCACAGTGAGCAGGAACAC
The DNA here is from genome assembly GCA_000969725.1 of Ophiothrix spiculata. Taxonomy (NCBI): domain Eukaryota; kingdom Metazoa; phylum Echinodermata; class Ophiuroidea; order Amphilepidida; family Ophiotrichidae; genus Ophiothrix; species Ophiothrix spiculata. The sequence goes on from JXSR01S015803.1 coordinate 111,620, forward strand.
CACCTTGCATAAACCACACTCGGCGAAATGGTCCATTCTGTTGTTGTTGTAATGACCTGCGAAGATCTGGAACAATGTGGTTGTTGATGATATGTAAGTAAACCTGGCTGAGATAGTCTTCAGATCACGGAAGCAGTGAATTCAATTAGATATTGGTACTTACATGTTTGACGAGGAATGCCGCATTTGGACAGAACTGTTTTAATACCATTATATTGAAGTAAGCATATCTTTGCAATGCCTTTATCAATCCTCATCATTCTTTCACCATTTGAAA
>JXSR01S015803.1:122819-135728 GCA_000969725.1 Ophiothrix spiculata
ACAAGTCAAAAATGATATACAATGATACAAAAAAGTTTGTCTCACCAAAAATACTTTTTATGCAAGAAATCAACAATATTCATGAAATGATTTTTAACTCATCACGGAAAATAAAACAAAATATTGATTTAATCGACTTAAACAATTACAAAGTTTACTGGAACATAAAACAAAAAAAGTTTGTTATATTAGTGATATAATATATGCAATTGTAAAAAAAAATAAGGAAGAGAAAAGAGAGAATATTACAAGAAATAAATGGCGTATACCTGCCTCATTGAGGCAAAAGAGAAAAAAAATCCGAAAAAATATGGCGCAAATGATGAATGGTTCTCCAGATATGGCTGATTAAATGTTTGGTGCGCAAACACTTTTGACAGGGAGTGTACATTACTTGAATAAAATAGCATTATGATTTTAGAGTTGGAACAAATTTCCACCTGAAACACGTGTTTGACAGTCTAATATTTGGCAGTTCCCTATAGCTAGATTTATACTCAACACAAACACATGTTTCAATAAATTTCCAAGGCAAAAGACACTACAACGGAATTCAGACTCAAATTGTAAACAGATTGCGGCAGAAAGTGATATGAAAATCTAGTGGTATAGTATTTTCAATAATTAAATTTCTCTGTTCGGTTTTTGGAGAACGACGCTTGTTGCTACGGTGGTATGCGTGAAAGTCGCATGTATTTACAGCATGTGATTGGCCTAATTCCAGTGTTTATGAAGGGCCGACGATCGCGCGTTAAGCTCGAGTTAAACGATGCAGTACCCAGGGAAATTTAATAAATGAAAACATTATAGGGCTTACTGCTCAAACCCCTGTCTACACCTACCTGCCCGGTGGTTTGTGTGTGCAGTGTAAATTTAGCTTAAGACTTGGGTTACAACACAATTTGTATATTCTTGATATTTGGTCCATTTTCCCTATTGTTCCCGTAAGTGATATATAGACAACATTTTCTCATGAGTTTGTTCCACCAGAAAGGAAGCAGTTTTCAGGAATTATATTTTCAATAAACAATTTGCTAGGATATGATCTGAAGGCTGACAGTGACTGAAACCTCTTGCACCCAAAATAAATATCCACTTATCGCATGCCACTTTTGCAGCATTGTTTAAGTAGTAATTCCTTATATGTGATTAGCATTTCCTTCCGTATATTTACACTTGATCAACTCATTTTTATATTATCAATTGGGGTTATTCCCATTTTATTTATTCTCTACTTTCAGATGAAATTCCATTCGTACAGTTAAAGAAAATATCCGAAGAGATGCGCGACATGTGGCAACTTTTAGCTGATGATTTAAAATTAGATCGGCAAGTTATTCGCATTATTAGTAGCAAGCCAATGACAACACAAGAGAAGTGTATGCAGGTGCTAATCCGATGGCAAACACATCTACCTTCCAACACCAATGGAAAGAACCAACTTATTGAAGCATTGGAAAACAGCCATAGACATGACTTGGTAGTCGATTTGTTTGGAAATCAAGCAGGTATATCAGTAATTTATATTTGGTACATTTTAATAATGTCATATCTACCTTTATCTTGATTTAAAAAACACATATATTAACTTAAGATGTGGCAATTAAACTAGAAATGAGGTTTTTTAGTGGTATACTGCCCTTCCATGACAAAACCAGACAACTGACATTTTTGTCAAAATTGAGTTATGGCATGTAGGTGACTTCCTGCATCAAGTTACACATGTGAAACTTAAAATTAAACCCTAATTATGCCCCATTGTCTAGTAATTAGTATGTCAAATCAGTATAACTACATGAATTGGGTAGAATTTCCATGACAAAACAGAACAACAGACAAGCAACACATCCTATTCACATTATGTATTGAGCTTGCCTGGGAAATCAATAAGCAATAATAAATCAATAATCCACATTAAAGTTTGTTTTGGGTCTGAAATATTGTGGGAGGACATTAGGACACTTAATTAGACACTTAGAACTACAAAATTATTCTTTGTGCTATGTCCGCTATTCATGCTTAACTGCTACATTGCCTAAAAATTCCATGACAAAACCAGATAACTGACATTTTTAACCAAAATAGGTAATACTCAGAAATGCACCTATATTTTGATCTTAATATTTCAAATTCTAACTCAAGAACACTGACATAAAATTATCAGCCATTATGAAACTTGATACAGCTACAAAATTAATGTTTGTGCTATGTTCGGCCATAAACAATCTACAGTAGACCGTCTATGGTTCGGCATTGAACATGAATTCGCTCATAATGTCACTTTCTAAAATTCCATGACAAAACCAGACAACTGACATTTTAAACCAAATTTGGAACCAAAATACCGAGTTTTGGGACCAAAACAGGTTCTTCCCAGGAAGGCACTTTTATCCCTTATTTTCATCTATTGATATCAAATTCTTAGTCAAAAACACTTTTGAGGTCCAAATGAAAAACATGTTTCTCCCTTTTTCTTAAAATCACCAAAATGTCAGTTGTCTGGTTTTGTCATGGAAGGGCAGTATACCGGGATAAATGTTGGAAATTCATATCTTGTTCCACATAGTGCAATTGATAAGTGCCCATTGCATAACTCTTTGTAAAGATGAAAACATCATATGTTACAGTAAATGTGTATGGCTGTACAGTTTAAAAAGACTCCTGTTAGCAACCATTCCTTGAATTTCTTTTAGCTATATAGTTTATAGTTTTGTTTTCAACAACGTTTCATTCTTATATGTTTTTAACAGGTTTAGAAACTGATTTTGCTAATGATGTACCATCATCCGCAGAAATTAAAGGTAGGTTTCTATGTATGTTGCATTTCTCTTTCCACTACATTACAATAAAATTGGTTTAGTTAGAGGTATTTTGAATGAAGAGATGGTTCTATATGGTAGCACACTTTAGAATGTTCATCAAAATTCACTGAATGTATAGTTTGTTGTAAACATTGTCAATCAAGTCTACCAAAATTACTTTAAATGTATCTTGTATGTGCCTTGTATATAAAACAGAAAAAGCAACGGTCAATGAAGAAGATCTACTTGAAATAGCTGGAAAAATTGATGCTCGTTGGAAACGCATGGCTTTATACCTTGGATTTAATAAGAATGATGTTATGGACATTGAGCTGAAGGCACCAAGTAGTGCTGATCAGTGTTACTGCATGCTTCAAAATTGGAAGGAAAAACTTTCACCAGGAGATAGTGGTCAAAAAGAACTTCAGAATGCATTGCGAAAATGTGGGCAGCGAGACTTGGTTGCAAAACTCTGGCATGGTGAAAATCATAGAGGTTGGTTACTTGCACAATTATTGACCAGCACACATACAAAGCAGGCAGATAATTAACCCTTAATAGTATACTACTGGGTGTCCAAAAAGGCGTGTTCGCCTTGGACAGCCTAAGTTAATGCTGTGGTTGTACTGCCGACAACCATAAAGTTTCAAAGTTAAAACACAATATTTAAGCATCTATATAAAAAAAATTAAAGCTTTTGTTAATTTTGAAAATTTTTAGCATATTCCTTCAATTCTCTGATCACAGTTCCGATAAAACAAACTTAATTTCAGTGTTCAATCAGCATTTTGTTTTTGTTCCAATACCTCGACCAGTCCTCGACCCCTTGAAAGTTGATCATACGCAACGGTTAACAATAGCTTCTACCTCCACATCCAGCACTCCTTATTTATCATTGGAATCTGGTTACTAAACTCTGGAGAGCCATGTTTACTTGACTCATAACTTTCGCAATTAAAATGGGCATGCGAAAAATACACAAAACAGTGTTGTGCAGCCAAACTTTCTGACTGACAACCAGATATTAGAACTTAATTGTCCCTGGAATAACCACGTTTTATTCCTTAATTTGGATGTTGCGTGTGAAATATCATAAAAAATAAAGAATAAATGTCGCTGCTTTTATAGCGCTTTTCCAGAATTGATCAAAGCGCTTAACATTTATTCCGTTACCACCAGAATACAGCCAGCTGCCTATTCAAGTGCTCAATGTCAGTATTCCGGGTAACTCCCCATGTAACACTTGGGTCGACGAGACAAGTGTGAAAAAGTAATTTGTCCAGGTTCACAACACGTTGGCACAAACGGTGCTCGAACTCGCAACCTCTTGTTTATGAGTCCTGTCGATTTCTCCTAGACCACACGTGCCCACACATTATGAAATATGTTGTAACCATGTTTAAAGCGGATAGGAGAAAAACAAACCAGTCCATAAATATGTTAAAATAGCATATTTAGCGACGTCAAAATTTAGATCAAATTAATTTATGCCATAACCCTAACTCCCAAACGCTTAAAAACTATCTAAGTTTGAGTACGTCATAAACAAATGTCCAGTTTCCCCTGGATTTGAACTGGACCTCTTACATCCCAATCCACTGTCCAGCTATGGCAAGCCACTGAGAATGGCCTGCCATGGCAGCACTTTCGTGCCCATCTGTACCAGATGTCTATGACGTATTTGGACTTTCTTTGCAAATTTCTTGTTTTTTGCTTGTTAGATTTTGTTGGACTGAGGCAGGCTAGGGATATGGTAACCTGTCTACTCTGCATTTATAGACCTTTATAACCCTAACTCCCAAATGCTTAGAAACTATCTAAGACCGAATACATCATACAATAATTTCCCCTGGTATTCAAACCCCTGACCTCTCGTATCCTGATCCCATGTCCAGCTAAGGCAAGCCACTGAGTATGGCATACCATGGCAGCACTTTCGTGCCCATCTGTATCCCCCGTCTATAACGTATTTGGACTTAAGTGAATTTCTTGATTTTGCTTGTTGGATTTTGTTGAACTGAGGCGGGTAAGGGTTAACATATTTATATTTTGTGCCAGTATCTTTACATTTTATATTAAGATTAATTCACGAGACCTATAAATACACAAGCATTACATGTAAGAAAAACATGATATTTCATACCAAATTGAAATATTCAAAAAGATAGTCATCTTTCATTTGCCAATGCATTATTAAAGCTCATGTGTCACACAAGTTTGTAATGTGTGTGTAAATAGATGAATTGTGAAAGGGGGAATGAATTTTGTCATTAACATTTGACAAAGTGGATCTGAATAATAGGCCTATTGTATTTTGAATATCATGACACTCTTTCATAAGGTTGTATGAATAATTTACATCCGTGTGTTTGTTTTTGCAGCTTTGAGTGTGGATACCGACCACTTTGATGAACCAAATGCAAACACATCTCATGAACAAAGAGGTAAGCCATGCAGTCTTTGAAAACAGTATGGAGCAAAACGCCATATTAGGGGTAAACGACAACAAGAAATTATTTTAATGTGTCCTATCTAAATGGGTTCTATGGACCATAGGTAACATCACTAGGGTGGACACAAAATCAGTCTGTTGCATGGGACCCTACAGGAGGGGGTTAAAAGCCTTTGCAGGGATCAATTTTTAAAATTGTTTAAATTTTGTTTTAAACTATTCTAACATGTTCCTCTTATCATAAGGAAGCAGAAAATGTATACTTTCACTCATCTCTGATGAAAGGTTTTCATGTTATATCCTAAAATTTGAAAGGTAATTACAGGGGTAACATGTTTAGTCTATGGGAGTCAAAATATTTAAAATGTCATATTTGGTTTAAAATGGTCTCAAAATGTCCATCTTGCAAAACAGTCTACACAAAGAAATATTTTCCAACACCTTCGATCAATCTTTTCTATGGTACTCCTTATTGCCAATTGGTGCAAAAACAAAAACTTTATATTGACATGTAACCATAGCAACGGTTGATCATAGACATTGGAAATATTACTTTATACAGACAGCTTTGCAAGACAAACAATTTGAGACCATTTTGATACAAAATTGGATAGATTGAGCCCATATTTATTGGTCGAGCTATGAGTTGCAAAAATATTGGGCGAGACGCAGTCGAGCCCAATATTTTAAAACTCATAGCGAGACCAATAAATATTGGGTGTAAATCATCCAATTTTGTCATTATCATGTGTACCGTCCGATATTATCATGTATCAGACAGCTCAAAGCATGATAATGATATAAAATTGTATGGATTAAGCATGACACAAAAATATATTGGTTGAGCTATGATTTTTACGAAATATTGTGTGAGACGCGCAGCGTCGAGCTCGATATTTCTAAAACTCATAGCGAGACCAATATCTTTGAATATCATGCGAAAAAAATCCATCAAATTTTATCATTATTATGTTTAAAATCTGATATATTGTATTCTGCCCAATATCCCTGTCAGACAGCTCAGAACATAATAATGAACAAAAGTGGACAATTTTGAAATTTTTGACTCCCATTGGCCCATCTCATGACCCTTAGTAAAACCTTTCAGGTTTGTGGATGTAACTCCTGTACTATTCATCAGAGATTAGTCAAAATATACTTTTCCTGCTGCGTTATGATGAGAGGAACATGTTAGAATGTTTTTAACAAGATTTGACCAATTTTCAAATTTGATCCCTGCAATGACTTTTACTTCCTCCTGAAGGGTTGCATGCAACAGATTGATTTTGTATCCACTCTAGTGATGTTTCTTATGGTCCATAGAACCCATCTAGATAGGACACATTAATTTCTTGTTGCAGGTAAACCTGTTTTGCTCCCTAGGTATGTACTTTGAGTCCTTTCAGAAGTTACAACTTTCATAATGATTTGAGATGATTACCCTGTATATGATAGAGTTCTTAGTGATGCGGGATTGAAACTTTTGAAGCATTTGGAGAAATTTGTATTTGAACCTATGAACCTATGCTGTTGCCCGCAAAAATTTGACCAGAGACTATCCTTGAATTCAGCATACCAAAGTAACAAAAAAAAACCAATTTTACAAGTAATAAAGAATAAAGATGTTCCTGAGTACAATTGTATGAAAATGTTTATATGGTGAAAAATGAAATGTTCTATTTTCACTAGGTAAAACCAAGTGGAAATAGAAAATTTCATCTTTCTCTGATTGAAAATATTTGTTTTATTGCACAAATTAAGATCATTTGTTATTTGGTTTATTTTTGGTGTTTGATTTATGGTCACTGAGGCCCTTTGGCCAGCGAGTAGAATTACACTTTCATGGAATACTATAATACAAGGGGAGAGGAAACTTTTTCATGGAATACTATTATAGACTACATGTACAAGGGGAGAGAAAGAAAACATGTTAAACATTAGGCCTATGCTTTTACCATTAAAAGCCTGCCATGGGCCTCAAACTGAGGCTACATAGCCCTTATGGTTTAGGAGATATACTTAAAATAAAAAATTACGCAAAAATTTTGTTTCTGATCGTGATGCCTTTTTAAGATGAATGGGAGACGGTTCTTTCTTTTATTTCAAGCATGTAGTCTTATATTTACCTTGGTCTTGTCATTTAGTATTGATGCTACCATTTTGTTTATCATAGAATGTGCTTGACACAAGGACAAGGTCAAAAGGTCATCTGAGGTCAAAATGCCAAAATGGTCTAAAAGTTGCCTTGAGATACATTTAAGGTTAAAAAAAATTATCTAAAGGTCATCAAATGTCATGTTAAGGTCATAACCAGTCAAGGTTATTGCCATAAATTCTGAACAAGTTCCTAATTTGCATAATTTAATGCGAAATTTTTCTAAACCGTAAGGGCTATGGTAATGAAACTTGGTGACATGAAGGGGTTCGGGATTGGCACGGGCGACACGCCTTTTTGAGGGGGATGCGGTGAAGGTCATTCAAGGTCAAAAGGTCATTTTAGGTCAAATTTCAAAATTGTTCAAAAGGTTGACCTGGGGTCATCCAAGGTCATTTTGAGGTCAAGGTCATAAACTCATGAACCCCTGACCCCACATGGATTAAACTTAATCACATGTCGAGAGTTTTGTAAATATTGTGACAATTGATACCAACAATCGATAACAGCAATATATAAAGACCCCTGGATAATGTTGAAATTGTCAAGTACCAAAGTAAACGGGCCAAGCGTAGTGATATATGGAACCACTGGAAAATGGGGTAGCAAATAAAGTTACCATGTAAGTGTGGATAATGTTATTGACATATCGGATGTTTGTCCTTCGACATATCGATACTCAAAAAATCTATCGATAACAGCACTAATTTAATCATGCGTTATGGTGTTGGTTTGTTTTGTTTTAGGAACAGTGTCTGACAGTCATGCATCTCACTTGGAAGTTGACAAAGAAATGATGTTGCATTTGTCAGGAGCAATGGAATTTGAGGCTCTAGCAAGTGTTCTCCCCCTTACCGAGGGTGACATTGATGGCGTCAGACAACACTATAAACGAATGGACCAGCGATGTTTCCAGGCCTTGGATGCATGGAAAAGACGAGGTCCTGGCGGTGTGCGTTATGTCAATGAACTTTTACAGATATTGAATGTCATGGGTAGAACTGATTTGGTTAAATACATCAATTCAATAGGTAAGTTTTCAATACAGATTTTATTTTATCACATGAATCACATCTCCTTTGAAAATCCGCTAGTTTAATGAAGTTTTTGAACCGTTGTCTGTAGATTTTCTAGCTGTTGCGTCTTTCAGTGCCTTAGATTTCTGCTGTGATAATTACTTCTGCAGTTTTACTTATTAATTCAGATGCAATATAAAGCATTAGATAATTGAATATCAGAATTAAATAGTGATCCAAGTCCACTAGAATAGTTTTGATAAAAACAAATAAACCTTCACAGTATGTCTGATGTTTAGTTATGCCAATTTGGCTCGCAGGGTAGGTTGTTAAATGAATCCAATGGCCTTATGAAACATGATTTTTCTATAATTTTGTGCTTGCAATGCTTTGCAGGGGGTCATTTTACACAGTAGATTTGGGTCAGTCTTGCATTCATATGTGCTTTATGTATAAATGTTTATGTAAAAAAGGGGTGAGATCCATATGGAGCAAATTTTTTGTGCTGCAATGCATCTGTGCTTAATCCTTATGCTCTGCTTGTCTGAGCCAAATTTCATTGAAAAAATCAGTCCGAAAAACAGTATTTTCACATATTTGCTGCAGACCTTTTCGTTAAATGGTTTTTTTTGACCGCCATTTTGAAATGAGACTAGCAATTTTCAATTTTTGCATGTTTTCTAAGCAACTATATTTTCTTTCATTGTTTGGGTTTTTAAGGCGCCTTAGTGCAAATTATATTTTGGTTTTGGCGCGGTATAAATGTCAGGTAGTAGTAGTTAGTAGTAATATAGACAGAACCTACACCAAACACCAATTATCTTCCAATTTCAAGAGAAAATGTGGATGTTGTTTTGACTACTTATGATACATTCTATAAAACAACATATGTATGCAACACTGACCCAAGTCCATGGATTTTGACAACTTTTGAATACATAAAGGTCTTTTGGGGGCACTTGCGGCGCGGATTCATTTTAGTCCTTCACACATAAGGTAGCCCTAGTTATAAGAAAGTATCTCCTGTCTATAACTCATTTTTGAAAAAAAAAGTGGACTTGGGTCAGATTTGCATTCTGGTATTCAATTATTATCAATTTTTTTCAAAAATAAATTATTTTAATACAAAAGATAAATTTGATTGGATTTTCCAGGTTAGCTTTAATCTAATTTAGCTGAGCTGATTTATCAAAAAAAAAAGCTATTGGTTGCTGACAATTGAGATATCAAGCATGAGCCAATAACAAAGGCTTGACATATTTTCTTTAACAGTGAATATTTTACAAGTGTAGTTACTATTATAAGCATTTTGTCAGACACTGGGTTGAGATATTTGTAAAAAGGAGGATTATTCACAGTGGTGTAGGAATCAAGCTCTGAACCTCTTGAATGCCAGTCAAGAGATGGTTTATGTGAGTGGTACATACGGTTGCACAATATCATGCAGATGAATTGGGCCAATACCATGCATGTACATTTTTGAAAATGATAAGGCTTTAATTGTATTTTAGTCTATGCTCTTTTGGTAGCTTATGTAGGTCAGCTAGCACAAGGCTAATTCAAGCTAATTATGTGATCAGTTTTCTTTGTGTAAGTGATATTCCGTGAAACTATATTTTAATATAATAATAATAATAATAACAAAAATTTATATAGCGCAGAATGCAAAAACTTCGATGCGCTTTACACAGTCAAAATACGTAAACTACAGCAAACAAATTATATATAAATTAAACCAAAAAATTTTGCAGCCATATACTAAATATTGATCATTGCAATTAAGGGGGAAAGCACATTACTCAATTTTACGTTTTTGCAAGTTTATTTTGTACCATAACTTTTTAACAAAGTGCTTAAAGTTAATAAAAGTATACATTTCCAGAAAGGAATTTTCTTGAGAAAATCACAAAAACATATTTTTGACCATTTGGGCTTCCAGACAAGCTAAAAATAACAATTTTTTTAAAATGACTTCGGAATGGGAATTGTAATTTGAAACACCCACTCAGATGTGGCGTCATTTTTATTTTTTAGGATTTTGGCCATTTTTTTTATTGTCATGCCAAATAAGTTCAAAAATTCACTTTTTTCCATTTTTGATCATTGTTTGACCTTATTTGGCATGAAATTCAACAAATTGGTCAAAATCCTCAAAAATAAAAATGATGCTACATCTGAATGGGTGTTTTAGATTAAAATTCCCATTCAGAAGTATTTTTTTAATTGTTATTTTTAGCTTGTCTTGAAGTCCAAATGACCAAAAAATGTTTTTTTGTGTGATTTTCTCCAAAAATGTGATTTTTGGTAAAAAAAATCACAATCACCATCATGTTCTTTGTAAAAATTCCTTTCTGGAAATGTATACTTTTATTAACTTTAAGCACTTTAAAAATGGTACAAAATAAACTTGCAAGAATGTAAAATTGAGTAACGTGCTGTCCCCCCTTAAGGTCATGCTTTTTAATGTGGGCACCTAAAAAGGGATTTTTGCATTACCATTTGTTATATCTTTTCAATAATCCGACGGAATGTCATAATTTTGGTACGATTTTAAAGAAAATTTACTAGTCTTTAAAGAAATTAAGAATTAAACCCGAATTTAGTGAGTCAGGGGTTGTGGTGGGTGCGGTTATGGTCACATGAAAATTGTACATCAATTTTTCTGTCATATCTTTACAAAAATCCAATAAAATGTCAAAATTTTGCATTATTTTGAAGACTATTTATTTGTTATCAAAATCAAGTTGGAATTAATTCCAAATTAAATGGGTAATTAACACTAGTAACTAGTTCAAGTTAATTAGCTAATTTAGCCTGTTAAAATAGGTATTGATTTGGTTGGAATGGTGGAAGTATGTACATTGTACATCATTTTTAATCACAACTTTTCAACGATCCAATGAAATGTCATGATTTTGGTATGATTTTCAAGAGAATTTATAATTATTCTTTAACACTGATTTAGAATAATACCCAAATACAGGTATTTATTAACTCTAATCAGCTACTGTAAACGGGAATATTTTCGCAAGCAGAATTTTTTAGCGAAACCAGACAATCACAACCTTTTCGTGTGTGTTAAATTAGTGTTTTAACCCTTATTCTACGAAGGGGGGTTGCAACAATTTTTTTCTGTCGCTAAAATTTCCTCGCGCGCAGCGTGAGGTGACTTGGTGTACCTTTAAGTTCATCCTTTGCGCTTATTCTAGTGAAAAAATTTCGACCCTACCACCTTCAGGGGGGGTACAGTGTCCAATCAAAGTTCAGAGGTTAGGGGGGTTGGTGTAACTCCGTGATTTTTAAAATGTACTTTTTAGTCATTTATATAGCAGATATCCATTTCAAACTTGGTATTTAGGTAAAACTAGTCATTTCCTACAATATTTAGCAAAAAACCGCATGAAAATCGGATATTCCTGCGATTTTTAAGACAATTTTGATTTTTGCCTATATTTTCCGTACAAATGCCGATTTTCAACATTTTGGTAATTATGACGTCATAGTGACATCATACATTTATGGATGACCTTGAATTTGGTATCAATGGAAAGAGGGGACTGATACATATCCACTGGTACCACATACGGGGGCCTCCGTATAATATGTTTGTGAAAATCGCTCCGTAGAACTAGGGTTAAAGCTTCATTGAAATGAATGTATTGGTGGGGTGTTATATTCGCGGTTGGATGTTGATTCGTGAAATTCGCAAAAATTAAACCCTTGCGAAAATAACCCTGTTTACAGTATTAACAGATTGGGGTTAGATATGATTGAGGAGAGTGAGATATAGAGCAAATGGACCCACATGACCTCAAGTTGGAGAACATTTGATTCATCAGAGTCCTGATATTGTTTACAAAATGTGCGATTTTTTCAAGTGCAGAGTAAACATCTGCTTACACAGGTTTCACAGATACGTATATTTCTGATCATCTGCTTGACAGCTCAGTTTATGTTCACTTAATTAAAAGTGTTTTGTCGCAATGGCCCCCCTTTTAGGGGTGAGCCATCACATATGTAAAAAAAATGCTACCCATATAAAAACTGCTTTTATTTGAACAACCGTTATCAAGATCATTTAATACATTTTAACCATGTAAATTGCACTTGAAAAGCACATATTGGTAACCGATAGGTAAAACAAAGATGACATTGGTCCAAAAATGGGCATTTTTTGAAAAATCAAACAGGATCCGATATGCAAACCATTTTTCAAATTATAAAGGGGGCCATTGGTAGACTTGGGAGGCTAAAACTGCGACTTTGTCGCCAAGCTTCCATATACACACTTTCCTAATTAGAACCCGCCCCCTTTCATTGTGCCTTTTCATAACATGGATGATTTGCCAGACACAATGGAGGTAGAATAACTTCCATTGCAATACATAGGCCTACCTACCAGACTGGAATTTCCCGTATTACCTAACCGATGTATTTTCACCTACATATTATTTTTAATGAGCCATTTCCTACATTCTTGTACAT
>JXSR01S015803.1:139734-159161 GCA_000969725.1 Ophiothrix spiculata
GGTAAAAATTTGGGTGCAGATTACATTTTTTAACTTTAGTAAACTGACGGGGAACTTCAGAATCAGGTTGAGTCCTGAATTTGTAATACAGATTTATCATACTGAAATATTTTTTTCACACTTTTGTCACTCAAATGTGGGTAGAATCTCAAACCCTGTCTTAAGTGCTTTTTGTACCACTTTTGACATGTTTTTAAGTCATCCGTTGAAGCACCATTCTGTTCTGTAGTACTACATGTATATAGTAAAGGTAGTAAATTTTGACTTAAATTTTGATTCTTATACTATGACCTCATCCTTTTATCACATGATACTTTGGGAGATATTTATTAAAATGTCCAATTCTCAAGCCTAAAGTTGACCCTAAATGTTGAACAAATTCAGTTCCTTACACCGTACACAAATGATCAACATTTTAGATCCATGTTTTGGGGCTTCATTTTGGACATCTTTGCCCAAACCAGACTTGCACGCATCCATGTATAAAAATGTACCTTTGTCAACATTCTGTTAACCCTAAAGCTCCTAAGGGTTCCAAAAAGCTACAAGAGCAAATCACCAAAATCGCCCAAGTCCGAATACGTCATAGACCGGGGTCCCATATGGGCACAAAATCGCTGCCTAGGCAGCGCCCCTTAGGTGGCTTGGTATAGGTGGACACGGGATTGGGATGCGAGAGGTCCCTGGTTCGAGCCCCCGTGGAAACCACCAATTTTTGACACCCTTATATTTCCGAGGAGATAGGCTGAAAATGAAAAATGGTAGGTAGGAGGTTAGGGTTAGTAAGTGACCGGATGACTTTACACATAACCCTAAAACTCCTAAGGGTTACAAAAAGCTACAAGAGCAAATCACCAAAATCGCCTAAGTCCGAATACGTCATAGACCGGGGTCCAATATGGGCACAAAATCGCTGCCTAGGCAGCGCCCCTCGGGTGGCTTGTTATAGGTGGACACGCGATTGGGATGTGAGAGGTCCCTGGTTCGAGCCCCGGTGGAAACCACCAATTTTTGACACCCTTATTTCCAAGGAGATAGGCTGAGAATTAAAAATTGGTAGGTAGGAGGTTAGGGTTAAAGGAGCCCTGACCGATTGGGTCAGCATTTTTTCAAACTTTCTGAGATTTTGGTACTAAAATAATCCTCATATTTTTCTCATTACCCATGTGAAATTTTACAGCTGAAATGTGTCACATTTAGGAGATTTAAGTGAAAATGTGTAAAATAATGGTAACCATAAAATTACTGACACATTAAGTATAGGCAAGTGGAAAATACAAAATTGCTCATAAAATCAAAACGGTTGTTCCGATTTTACTGACATTTGAAATTGAAACATTTTGAGTGGCAATATTTCATATGAGAGTGAAAACTAAAATTTGACAAATCCGACCATGTACCTTTAAATGTGGATGATTGGTCATACTGAAAGTTACAACCGACCCACTCACCACCACCCCAATCAATTTAATTTCCCTTTCAACTTTATTCTCAATTATTGTTATTGTTGCACATAACTGTATAATACAAATTCTATTATTTTAAATTGTCTAAGGGAAATTCCTGCAGTAACGGCATATGCCATGTCATTAACTATCATGACCTCATCCTCTTATCATATGATACATAACTGTGTGCAGTTGACATGTATGAGAATATAGGACCCATGTTTTGATTATCAAAGGTAGGGGCAGGGACTGTCCCAGTCAAAATCACAAAGATGTGATCAATATTAAAGTAGGTTTTTAAAAACACAGTAGAAATAGATTTTAAGATGTCAAAATCATTTAAGATAAATTTACTTAATGAAATTTAAATAATGAATATTTCAGAAATGCTTTTATTCATTTTATTAAAATTTAGTGAAGCAAACTGAACCAAATTGAACAGATTATTCATAAAATGCGAAATATTAACTACTGGTACAAATGAAATGGAGAAAAGGTAGTCCTCAGCATTCATAATAAACTACCTGTACAAATGAAAGGGGGGGGGGGGAGGAGTTTTACTTTTACTTCAAAATATTATTTCCCTTATCCAAAAAAATGATACAGGGCACCTACTTAATCTTTGTTTTATTGCACTGTTTTTCATTTGTGCTTGTTTATTTATTTATTTCTAAAGTACATTACCAGAGATTCAATGAAAGAGCACCCCTCCCACTGACTGGTTGTGATTATGTCCTTTAGTCAATCATGTGACTCTGCCAGGCTGGCATTACTAACTATGAGATCAGGACCAAAGGTGCTTCCTTATCTGGATAGATCTAGAATATATTGGTGTGTGACTTATATTGTGTGAATAGGTATTCATGCGTGACATTCCAGTCAGTAGCAATTTGCTCATAGAACTTTACGTAGGCAGATGTGACGGAACTTTACTACTTCCCTAGTGTGATTATTAGTGTTATATTTTGAATTGGAAGCAATATGAATTTTGGGTACGGTGCAGGAGGTTTGCTTTGGGGTGGTACCGGTACTGTGGATGAAACAAGTTTGTTTAGTGGAATGAATTTATTCAAAAGATTATTTGCTGATACTGATAGGTTGTGGAGGGCTCCTGATGAGGTTGATTGTGGTAGGTACCGTATACAAAGTTTGTTTTGAAAAGGCAAAATATATCAAACATAACTCTAACATGAAACTATAACAAAACTGGTTTAAATTTAGTTTAACAAAACTGGTGTAAATTTAGTTTCAACATGACAAAACTTATTTTGTGCAACTTCAAACATGACACTAGAATACCATTTTGTCATTACTTTAAGGATATATACAATTCGAAACTATTTAATGTATTAGACGCTTTCACATAAGAATTAGCAAATTGTTTAAAACAATAATAGTATTAGTATGATCCAATCTTATTTTAAACCACCACCATGCTTTCATTATGTAACAAATTTTGTAACTTCAGTAACTTGCTCATGTCACAATCCCAGGGGGGTCTGTCATCATTGACATGAGGGTATCAGGCGTGACCAAGAATACACGTAAAAAGGGTGTTTTTTTTAGGATCAGACACGTTACGTAGAATAGGGTATAAAATCTCTAAAAACCATCAAAAAGGGTAAATTGTTGAAACTGATGAGTTGCGCAAAATTAGGGTCTCCAAAAATTCAGCTTACGCAATTAGGGTTCATTCAACCTTTGCTCTTAACAGGTTGCTTAAATCCAAGGGAAATCCACATGCAGCGTCTCAAATTTTCTCAAGCATCCCTGCAACCCTGGATTTAGGGGGTTAACATAAATTATTACTTGCTTAGGGTAGTAAATTTTCAACAATCATACTTACTTAGGTTGTAATTTTTGATAATATGTAAATACTTGTTAAGGGTGCTGTTTGGAAGTCCTTGGTCACGCCTGATACCCCCTTTCAATGATGACAGACCCCCTGGGGTCACAATATTGGTACATGCGTACACAGTTTGCAAGTGGTAAAGCAGACAAAGTGATTAAATGTTGGTGGATACAATTTACACTTTAGAATTTAGGGACCGTTCATTATTTACAGGGGAGGGGCCGGGAGAAACATGGGGGATCATGAGATTTTTATTTGGTCGATGGGGGGGGGTGTAAATTTTTTATGTTAAGAAGGGGGGTTGTGAAAATCTTGCGTAAACTTTATCTCTTACCTGATGTTTGACCACTATATGCCTGATTTTGACATTTGAAAATAAAATTCTAAATTTTTTTGCGCGCTACGTGCGCATTTATACTTACAAATTTGTTTCAAATTCTTTGCAAAGCTAACACACAAAATTTACACGGTATCAAAATGACCTTCAAAAGAACTAAAACAAAGAAAAAAATCAAAAAGCCGTTTCAAAATGGCGGCCAAAACAAATTTTGCTGTGTCGCGTCAAAATTTTCCCACCAAAAATTTGAAAACTCATTTCCAAATGGAATTTTTCAATACAATTTGGCTCATATTTGCAGTATGTGAGTACAAATACATTCCTGAAATAAAATTTGAAAAAAAGTTGTTCTGTCACGATTTTACGGGCAAAACAAGAGCGCCCTAGAAAATGCTTATTTATGCTAATTAGCATGGGAAGGGATGGGTCGATTTGAATTTTTTTGCCACCAAATGAAGGGTATGGTAAAGTTAAAGGGTGATGAAAAATAAATTTGCGTTGTTGCGCTAACGCGCAAAAACCAAATGTTGGGTCAATATGGATCCCCCCCTTGACCACGTAAGTGTTAAGAAAAGACTGAATAAAATGGTACATGTTATTTGGGAAGACTTTTCTACTACCTCTTCCACTGAACATCCCCATTTTGATCTGCTGGAGGCAATTGCAATTGCATATCATTTTCATCTTTGACTTACTCCAAATGCAAATGATGTACTAAATGGTCTAAAATCAATTTCTTCTCAGCTGAAGAAAGTGCAACAAATCTGTTGAAAGCAAGGAACCCGGCAAGGAATTAAAAAGGGAAATCGGTGCTCGCAGCCATTTTGCCAATGATCTGACTGCTGTGTGAATCCCTTGCCCTTACAGATACATGGATTTTTTATTGCATGATTCGGGGTACATGCCCTTTTACAAAGGGGGGGGGTCATGTAAAATTTATCAGCGGAATAGGGGGTTGCGTAATTTTTGATGTTTAAATAGGGGGATCGCGAAACTTTTCAAATCAGACCCACAACTTCTTCCGCCCCCCTCCCCTGTAAATAATGAACGGTCCCTTACAATTGTGGTGGAAATGATGTGAACAGTCGGATGTTGATTTATAACATGAAAGCTAATAAAATCAAAATATGATTGTATAAGAGAGGGTTTTATTTTTTCAGATCTAACATTCTTAATGTGGTACACACTGGGACACATTGACCTGTGCATTAAGTTTTGATTGGCACATTCACTGTTGTGTACACATTGAATTTTGTAACTTTTACCAATTAGGCCTACAGTATTTAATTGTCGGAAATATTTTAACATAGAAAGGGGAAATTCCCTTCAAACTGTAACAAAAGTACAAATTATTCTTGGTACATGAAGTCAGACAACGGAACTTAACATATTTCCTGTTTAGTTTCACATGTTGCAAAAATCATTTTCCCAAGTGAGTCTTTTTGGCCCAGACGAAAGACCATGATCTCATTGCACATACATGATTAAAAAAACAACCAAACAAACAAAATGTAAATACAGTGGAACCTCGTTAACACAAAATCACTGGGGCCAAAGAGTTTAGTTTGGGTTATCAGGATTTTGTGTTATCCAGCTGATTTCACATAGGAAATCAATGCTTGGGACCCAATAAACATTTTGTGTTATCAGGGTTTTTGTGTTAAGAGATTTTGTGTTAACGAGGTTCCACTGTAATAATAGATATTGATGCAAGCACATAACACTATTGTTGTTTCAAATAATTCTCAGACTCGGAAAATTTTAGAGAGCTTGGCGTAACACAATTGCGTGTGCATTTACGAGAGTACATAACGCTTTTCATGCACGCGCGATGTCACAGTACTTTGGATTACTGATTGAAAATGTGTGGCGTACTTGCCGGTGTCCTGTTCTTGTTACAGCTTGTAGATACATGGTGGCTGCGTTCAGAAATCATGTTCACTTCCAAAATTTATTTGAAACAATAATAACAATTTGTACACTACATTTCAAAGAAGTGACTGATTTACCTCAACTCACGAGTAAGGGATCATTTAATTTTTATTTTGAAAAAAAAACCAGTTATATGGGTAAGAGATACGTGCTAAAATAATTGTTGGGGGAAATAATTCTTCTGGGATTGTGTTCACGAAGAAAACGTATTTAATCTTTAGCCCAGCTCTCCCTCCATAGCTCATTGCATGATTGATTTTTTTGACAATAACAATATTTTTTAATTCAATGAAATGACATCATTTTCAAGAAATGCCTTCAAGTGCCATATTTGAGGTAGAAGGGGATAAGTTATTCAGTTTTGATTAATATGTTAAAAAATTGAACTTGATTGATAAATATATGAACAGATTTAAGTCAATATCTTCTCTTGCTTTCATGTTACAGAAAATTAAATTTCTCAAAAACCTTCAACTGACAAGTTTTAATTTTCTATCACGTAAACTAGAGCAGATATTTACTTCAAACTTTCCATATGTTCATTAATTTTAAGTTGAAGTATGTAACATCTAAATGAAATCATGATAGCTCTTTTACTTCCACCTCAAGCCACAAACTTATTGAAACCACCTCATAATTGTGTTCACATTTTGACTTATTTCTTCAGCTCCGCCTCCAAGAAGTAACAGCAATGGCCGCATTATTCCTATTGAATATCATAAAATGGATCAGAATACATCCAAGTTGATGGAAAACAAAGATCAAGGACAACAAGAACCTGTTCGAAAAGTAGTCAGTAAACAAAAGGTGCAAGAGCATGCCAAGATGCAGTTTGAAGATGTGCCATTGCCTGAGAATGTGTACGGGTTGGAACCCAATTCGATGGTGGAAATTTCTTACAAAAATGAGAAACTGTATGGAGTCATGCGTTGGATGGGACATAACCAAAGGGTTGGTTCTATGGCTGGGGTAGAATTGGTAAGATATATTGAATGTATGTTGGAGGGGACATATCTTTAAAAAAAAAGTTGTATATGTAGCCAGGGTTAGTGTTGAACAATAAATTGTGTCAATTACCAAGGTCTTCAACTTTCAGATAAGATCCAAGTTTGGGGTAGCCAGTCACTTTATAAGCAAGAAAATGGCATGCAAAGTCTATGAGAGTCTTATTTAGTGGTGTGAAATCATAAGTGGATTACTTTAAGTTTGAATACAGGTGTACATTTTTAAAATAATGGTACTTGTGTACTTTTTATACTGTTCAACAAATATTAAAGAAAGAACAATGATGACCGCTGATTTTTTGGAGGTACCCGCTGTGAAAATACACACTTTTTTGCACCTGCCAATGCCAGTGGAAAATTGCTTCAGGTAACCTTAAACTAAATTCTCTTAAAATAACTAAAATTTCATTAAAATCGGTAGAAACAACAATTTTCAAAATTTAATGCCTAAATGGATGTTCCCCAATTACTTAAAGATCAAATTCTATTAATAAAATACAAACAATTTTAACACCTTTCTAACTCGAAAAGGGGGTCCCTTTTTAAGGGGAGAGTCGCCCTTCCTGCATCTGCTACGCTAACCTATTTAGTGGTGTGTACCCTTCGAGAGAGAAGATTGCATTAGGCATTTGCGTGTTCTACCTTGTGCTTTGATTTACAACTCGTATTTTGTGTGCATCTTTGAATATGATATCATATATGTTGTCTGGCATTCGACTGACATTTACCAATCATATTTCTTCTGAAGAAATAATATCACACATAATTTCTAAAAGTTTACTCTTATTTGTAAAGTGACAAGCAATGTTTCCATAATATGGACATGGTAAGAAGCTGTAAAGGATGTGTGTGTTTCTGTGTTCAACCAAGAAAAAAAACTTGTCTACAAAACTACAAATTAAAAGTGCAATTCATGATTTTGATGTGGCCTCTTTTCTAGCTAAATAAAAAGAGGAGTACAACATAAATATATACTGAAAATTTCACTTGATTCCGACCGTTAGTTTTCAAGTTACAAGCTTTTTGGCATTTTGAAAATCCCCATAGGCTACTGTGTTGTAATTACTGTCGGGGCCCGACAATAATTAGAAAATGACACATTTTCTCAGTTTTCTCAAAAATGCAAGCACATATGAAAGAATGGTTTGGGGATCGTAACATATACCAGTTGAGGAGTCTTATAAGCTAAAAAACTCAAGTTTGATAGAGGTGACCTTGAGGGTGAAAAGTGGATCATGAATACAAGGAGTACATACTCATATCATGTTCATGGTTGCCAGTGATTAATAATTAATCTTTTGTCCAGAGTTAGATAATACCAAACACATGACATCTTTGGTTGTATTTATAGATTACATGAAGAGGTTTGTGCATGTGTGGGTCAGTGGAGCGTACTTATCTAATAATGCATTTTGAAATAATTTGTTTGATTTCACAGGAAGACAAATCAACAGCTGGTACGGATGGGACTCTATTCGGTAACCGAATGTTTACATGTGAGATGGGAAGAGCACTGTTTGTCAAATTATCGTCGGTGAAACCAGATTCTAGATTCCCTTCACAGATGGAAACATTTTCAAAGAGACAGAGACTAACAAGCCAAGGTATGTATGTATGCATAATAATAGATTTTTTTGAAAATAGATGCAAATATATTAGGAACTTTTAGAACTTGTATCAAAAATAATTTTTCAAATAAGGGGCTGCTTCAAAACTCAACCGGCAATTGTCTGCCAGTTCTGGTTGGATTTGAGCAGTTAACTTTTGCTTATAAATTCAGATTGAACAGACCAGAACTGCACAGAACCAGCAGGCAACCGCCTATTGAGTTTTAAAGTGGCCCCTTGGCTTAAGTTATGCCCATCAGAGGCAAGCTTTCTCATGCACACTTTTTATGCCTATTTTACGTAGTCTATTATTTGAAAACTACTGAAGCAAAGGCTTGCAAACATGAACACAAGGTACCTCAGATAGTGGATATCAAAGTCAAATACAAAAGTTTGAAATATTAAAGAATTTTGTGTTTCAGAAAACTAAAGACTTTGACTTTGAGTTTTTGACTTGTCACCACTCGTCCATGTGCATTATTATGTATGTGTGTTTGATTTTCAACTGTAACACTCCCCTTTATCTTTCATTTGTTTGTTTTAGACTTTGGTGGCTTTGATTCTCCAACATATAAAGGCTACATTCAACCACCTAAGACACTATGTGTGGAATTTGTTGGAAGGAAAAAGGGAATTCAAGGAGATCAGAATTCCTGCTACCTTGATACCACTCTATTCAGCATGTATGCGTACTCCAATATATTTGATAATATACTACATCGAACAAAGGCTCCAGAAGATCTTAAACAGTATGATGATGTGCAGACCACTCTTAGAGAGAACATCGTCAACCCTCTCAGATGGTAAGTGTTGTTTCTTAGATTATATCATTTCAAATTTAGCAGTAAGCAAGTATCACTAGTAATAGTATAGGAACCTTTTTAAATCCTCTTGTACAAAGTCATTTGCTTGTATGCTTTGGTAACAAATTGAAACAAACTACCAACTGTTGTGATTGATTGATTATAGTCATCTGAAAAAACCCTTTTCATTCTGGGCGGGACTAAATCGCACCGTGCGTGAACAACAAACCAATCAAATCGATCTTCAAGTCACACAGCAACAGAACAGACAAATCATGCGAGCTCACAAGTATCATGTGAGTTGCGTTTGAACTTTAACCTCGGCGGACCAGACGCGTAAAAATGAAAAGGTTCTCTTCACCCAACTTAAGTAATAGTAGAGGAACCTTTTTAAATCTTCCCATACAGAGGCATTTGTTTTTTTAAGCTTTGGTAATTGAAATTACCAAATGTTGTGATTGTTGATTGATTAAATGATTGATTAGTTGATTGATTGATTGTCTTTTTTCTAGTCATGGATTTGTGAGGGCAGATAGAGTACTGAAATTAAGAGAATACCTTGATGTGTTGGGAACAACCAAAGGACTGACAAATGAAGAGAAAGACCCAGAGGAATTCTTACACACATTTCTCCAAGAAGTCACAAGAACTGAGCCATTTCTTCAAATACGGTAAGTTGTGTAACTTGGTGCTGCATCAGCCCTTGCTATTCTATAACATGTCAAAGCAGTTTTAGTCACAGAAGGACCATATTTATCATCCAGAAATCTGAAAAAATCAGTATATATTTGTTTTATATACTCCATTAATAAATGTATGGAAATGTGATTTTGACTGGTCTATTTGAAATGATATTAATCACAATCAAATATTGCAAAACGTATTCAATGAGCATGCTATTGCATACACTGATTTTGATGATGTCAGACGAAAAATCAAAAAGGTTTTCACAGCCCTAATATAGTCTTTGAAAAAATACTAGGAGTTTTCTAACTTGTCAAAACTATTTGAATAATTTTCATCATGTTTTAACTAATTAAACCTCTAAATTCAGCATCATCCCCTAACCTTTTTCCCGACATTTTGGGATTTTTGCATCATTTGAAATGTAAGCAGTGAGAATGGATGCATGCAAAGTTTCATTGTCATATGCAACCGTATATTTGAAAATATTTAGAATTTCTTTCATCATTAATAATTGTTATTGACAATGAAAAATAGAAAAATTCTGCTCCTAGAGTTAAAATTTTAAGATTGGTTTTATTAGCAGGTGTAATGGAAATTTAACATTTCTCTTATTTATCTGCAGTCTATGAAGCAAAGCAATGTTTTACAAATGATACTTAACCTTTTTAATGAATTATTATATCAGTACACTTTTAGACAAAAGCCTCATATCCAAGATCAATGCACCTTTAAAGCAGTATATAATATGTGTTCTTTCTTAATAGACAACAAGGAAGCACTCATGTGGAGAAATCCTACCATTACCAAATATTTATGGAGAAGAATGAGGCTTACCAGCTTCCAACAGTGGAGCAATTACTACACTATTCATTCCTGCACTCAGATCTAAGGCTAACAAAGGTAATTGTGTACATATTATTCTAATAGTATGATGCTATAGTTGGAAGAAAATCTATGTATAAATGATCAGTAAACAACTGAATTTTAGTTTCAGTTGCGACATAATATGGGTAACTTGTACAATTTGTACATTCATTGGGTTGTCATATGTGAATTATATTTATTTCAGATATTCCATTAACAAAGTCTTTTGGTTTGAGGCTGGTTATTTCACATGCAAAATTTATATAAAATAATGATTTTGTAATATATTTGATCAAAGACACTATAACTAAAATGACCCGTTTCCAACCCCTGCATAAACCACATTTTGGTCCACTTTGCAGTAAATGCCCTTGTGATCCCATTCCATCCCAGCCTTCTTGGTTTAGAACCTGCTAGGGAGATATTTTTCTATACACATGTATTCAAAATTCCTTATTTTCCTCTATTTTGAAGGTTCCTCCTTGCCTAATCATGCAGATGCCAAGGTTTGGGAAGGATTACAGGATGTACGACCGTATTCTACCAAGTTTGTATCTCGATATATCAGACTTGCTAGAGGGGTGTAAGTAGAATCTTTGCACAGTTAGGCTTAGTAGTTTTTAGTCAGCCTATAGTAATTACAGAACTATATATTAAATATGAAATATATGCACAGTAGCACCTTCTTAACTGAAAATTTCATATTAAGTCTCTTTTTTTGTCAAGTCTGGATGCTTTTTCCAAGCCCATGTGTTCACCAGTCAGGTGTCCCCCAATGGCCTTGGCACCCAGTCCACACCTCCATAGGCATGGTCTTTACAATAACAACAATTGATTTAGTTTGCTAGACAGCTGTTAAAATGTAAAATACATTCATCATAAATTAGCAACTGTAAAATACATTCATCATAAATAGCTGCAAAAAAATTATCAAAACTTCACATCCAAATGATAAGGATGATGAATAACAGAACACCAAATGTGCACATTTAAAGATTTTGAAAATAATTGTATGATACAAATCAAAATTTTGTTTATTATTAAATACATTGTCTTCACAGGGCCAAGAATCTGTTCAGTGTGTGGCAAACTAGCCGAGGTTGAATGCCAAGATTGTAGCGGACAGCTGGGGCAAGCTGGAATTGCTGATGCTATCAACTCATTTTGTGATGATTGTTCAAGAACGGTGAGATTTTCTATTTTAAAGTCCATTTCAAAATCTCTGCAAACCATGTCCAGAAAATGCTTAAAATGTTTGCTATTTCACAGCCCTTATGAAGAAGTACAGAAGCAGGTGATCACAGTGGTACTTCTTGCATTTTGCACCAAGGACTCTTTGGTTTAATTCTGGGATCCGGTACTGCATGTGAATTTGGTTCTCAGTCCATACTCGCTTCCACAGGATCTTCTCTGGGTACTCGAGACTTCCTTCTGCATTCAAAACTGAAAAAGGGAAAATCTTGGAGCCTATTCACTGGAAATAAGCTTTGAGACTTTCTTGTTTATATTTTGCTATCTTTTGCTGAAAGGACTGTTTTTCTTTACGTACCGGTACCTTTATCTCCAAGTAGTGTAATTTGGATGAAAATAGAATACGCCAGTATGTGAAATGGGCAATTGTCGCGAATTATAAGTTTTTAGCAATACACCTCGAATACGTCAGTATGTGAAATCGAGGCAATCCTAATTTCACTGCAAAATTGGGGAATGCATCCCGCACATACCTCTGTATGTGAATCACCTGGGCGAATACGTCACATGGATACGTCACTGTTATGATGTCCTGTTTCTTTAAAATAATTAGTAATTTGAAAGCTCTAGTGGTTGATTACGTGATGTAAATGACTTTCCATTCAATGATATAAAATCAAATTTTGCAATGTCAAGTGATGAAAATTTTTA
Source organism: Ophiothrix spiculata (assembly GCA_000969725.1). Classification (NCBI taxonomy): domain Eukaryota; kingdom Metazoa; phylum Echinodermata; class Ophiuroidea; order Amphilepidida; family Ophiotrichidae; genus Ophiothrix; species Ophiothrix spiculata. The sequence continues at coordinate 152,171 of JXSR01S015803.1, forward strand.
AAAAGATTTCATATTCAAATTGTTTTTTTACTTGTTCAGTGACCTCATAATTTTTTTCAGATAATTTATAATCCACTGGACACTTGCAGTTGAATGCCAAAAATAATTTTTAAAAATATGTTGTGAGAAATATTTGAAAAATCTGCATTTTTGCAATATTTGAAAACATGCATAATAGTTGCTCCACATGAAATCTTGTCGATTCAGGAGTTTTTCTTAAACTAATTGTGCTATACTCTACTCCTTTCATTAAATGCCTTGTGTGGTTTCAGAAAAAAAATTATCTCACGGAGCACCTACTTATCATCAGTCCATTTGAAAATTGCAGAGGCTGCATAAATTTAAAGGTTCTCTGTGAAGCTCTTGATAGGAGGATCTGGGGAACTGCAAAGGAATAAAGATGTTTGAAATATATCACACATCAGCGCTCGTTTTGTGGAGCTCCAATCCAGCACCTGAGAGCAGGATGGCTTAATAGACCTTGCTTGTCTCAAATGGAAGTCCCTGCACCAGTGTTCTTATATCAGAGATGCCACTGATTTCATTGAAAAAAAACTGAATAAGGCATAAATTCTTGAAAGATACTCCAAAAAGGGCCATAAATGTATGAAAATATGTAAATTAGAGATCATAAAAAACCTGAAATCCTGGTTTGAGCTTCTAAAAAACCTGATTTCAGGTTAACCTGAAAAGTGGCAACTCTGTATTGACTTTGATAACTTCTTGATTTCTCCCATTACAGGTTCATATTCATGAACAAAGACGAGACCACAAACTAAAACCGTATCAACTCGGAGACTCATTCTTAGCCCAGCACCTAGAAGCCAAAGAAAAGGGATGGACAGAGGATGAAATACAAGAGAGAATCTTTGCACCTCGCAAGATGATGGAACTATTTGCTGTTGTGTGTATTGAAACAAGCCACTATGTAGCCTTTGTGAAAGCTGGTACAGGAAGCGATGCCCAGTGGGTGTTCTTTGACAGCATGGCAGACAGAGAAGGTACGGTTACAATCTTGGTCAAGAATTAAATTCTCACTTGTGTGTATTAAAAAAAGGTCACTTTGGTTGTCTTATAAAACCTGGTTGTCAAAGCAATGCACAGTGGGTATTTTTGGATAATTGCAAAGGGAAATGCTTGTATAAACTAGAACACATTCCATTCTACCTCTTCCCTCCTTACCTCCTTTTTCCCGTCATCCTGTCTTAGTTCCTACTTCCCTCAATCCAATCCTACCCTCCCTCTATTCCTCATCCTCTATTTAAAAGACGTAATCAGGGTTTAATCCCAGACCCTTTTACTTTCCAGACAGGGTGTGTACCACTTAACAAATGTAAGATGATGTATAGATAATGTGATTGATCACTTGGTTAACATGAACCTTTGAATCAAATGTTACCGCATTTCTTCTTTTTTTTAGGTTTTTTTACGTAATAAAAAAAAAGATTTACACATAGCGCATAGCCTTTTTGACTAAAAAAAAAAGTGTAGCGCTTACGGTTTTTTGGCCTAAGGAAGCTGAGACAGAGTTTTTTTTTTTTTTTTTGGCCTTATGTGTTTTAGGTCTAAAATAACCTTGATTGGGATGTGTTTTTGCATGCATGTGTAAGGTCGTGTTCTCATTGAACATCTGAGCTCAGACGTAGGTCTGAGTCCACATACAAGTGGGCTCGGCCCACATTGATTTCCTGTTCTCACTGTCGCAATAAAGTACTACCTCCCGTGCCAAATGCCAATATATGGTATTGAGTCCACTTACCAGGATTTATTTATTTCTAGTGGCTTAAAACTAAATTACAAGAATATTAACTTATAAAAAATTAATATAAACATCAATTGCACACTTCCTTCATAATATAGTTTACACTAACTTAAAATGATGAAAATTTGAAGAAACGATAGAACTTACACTTAAAATAATATGATATTTTTAAGTAAAACATAACATGCTGTACATGTATAAACAAAGCAAGAATATATAAATTCCATGTGTGGTAAACAGTTTAAAATTCAACCCACAGGAAAGATGAAACAAAGTAATGCAATTGATGATTACTATTTAAAAATACACTACAGTAGTACATGTGTATGTGAGCCGGGCCCACTTACGATGACGAACGCGTTCTCACTATGCATTTGGTACCACGTCCTGGTACCGAGACTACCTACATGAGGTGGTCTCGGAACTGATCTCGGATGTAGGTCTGAGCCCACTTAAAACGCGTTCTCACTGGGTAAGGAAGTGGGCTCGATGTAGCATCGAGTACCACGACATGGTACCAAACACCACAGTGAGAACGCGCCCTATGTTTCACACGCAACTTTATCCTTAAACCAAGCAATTATATTGCCTGCTTAACAAATCTGTGTTACTTGGTTAAATTTAGTACCCCCTGTTTGTTCATCCAATACGGAGAGATTACAGCTGTATCACATGAGGCCGAAATAGTCAAGATATTTCTGTATATTATTCTATTTTCTCAAAATTATGTATTTTTCCTTAATTTACCCATTGTCTTTCATGTGTATTTTCAGGTGATCAGCAAGGCTACAATATCCCAGAAATCATTCATCTACCACATTTTCAAGATTGGATCCAAAATGAAGCTCAACTAAAAGAGAAAAGTGACAAAGACTTGCCAGCACCGCTGCGCCGTCTACTCTGTGACGGTTACATGTGCATGTACCAAGACCCCGAGGAAGTTTCAAAAAATCACCAACAATTTAAACAGACAACCGCTATTGATTCTATAGCAGATCAATACCCATTAGAACCTGTGCGGGAAAGATCCGCATCCAATGAAATGCAGATTGACGAACCGCCACCACCTGTTATAAAACAAGGAATCGCACGGAATGGCAGCCCTAGTATATCTCCAACATCTCCACATTATAATGGCGCGGCAATGACTGTAAGGACAGGAATTACACATGATTTTAGCTCCTCTCAAACATCTCATAAATATCACACTGGGGTAACTGCTAGGCCTGGAATACATGATTATAGTCCTAGCTCCTCATCACATCATTATCTTGATATGGCAACACCTGCTATATCCTACACAACTCATAGAGGTACTGCGCAAGGGACGACTGGTAAAGCTGCCGCTAATGCAGCCTTGTGTTACAAGCAATATGCTGATGCAAAGGATTCAAATAGCAATGCTAACATGTCCACTATTCGTCAATATGCCGAGGTGGCAGCAGGAACTCGATACCGAAACTCTACCGATAAGGCAGCAACATCTAGTAATCAAAACTATGCTAATGTGGTACCAGGTAATAATCGACCATCAGCACCACCAAGACAGAGAGCGGCAAGTCATGATAATGGGATTGACAATGAAACATACCAACAACATGTTGGTCTTATTGCTGATGACTATAATGGTAGAGACTTTCAAAGACAACATAGTGCCGAGTCAGCACAAAGTAGTACAAGTAGTTCACAATTTGTATCGCTTCCAGCCAACTCATATCGGATGTCACTAAGTGATGAAGCCGACTTATATTCTAAATCAAAAGACACTACTGTGCTAGTATATGGTCAACATCATGAAATACACCACCCACCAAATTTCAATACCCCTAGTGCAAGAACTGATTTTTCACCGAATGGTAACGTGTATGATACATCCAGCCGTACCCATCCTACAGGTACAAAAGTATCACCTACAAGTCCCACGTACCCGTATCACGGTACAGAAATCACGTCTGCCAGGCAAGCTCAGCATGGCACAGACAATTCAAGAACATCTGCTCGGCTAGCTCAACACAATATCAAATCGCCTCCATCGGATGATGATGAGTTTAAGGCAATGATAGGCGTTGTAAGCTTAGGTGGTAGCGGAACTAGTGTGTAAAGGCTTGGTGTGTTAAACCTTATAGAATTTGTTGATGCAATTCACTCTGCTATTTAATGGAACTGGCAATGAGTCTTAAGTAGAATACAATACTGGTTGTGGCATGCAATAATTATGGAAATTTCGATTCATTTCAAGTATTAAATTGCAAAAATGGGATGCCAAAACTTTTTGGAAACAAAAACCTTTATTTGTAGCATGCAGGCAGCATTTCTCATTCCCTGAAATATAAAATCCTGTATGTATGTTCAATTTAATATCCTGTAAGTATGTTCGATTTTCAAAGATAATTTGAATCCTCTTCTGGTAGTACTGATCATTCTAGATGAACTGGGAAAGTATTGTAGCACATTGACCGAAGGCATCACGATTTGTGACTGTCTATCACAAACCGGTAAAGTTGACTCCCCTTCGCTTGTATATCAAATTAGGATATGCTGGCTTTACATAAAGTTTGTCTTGGATGGTCATATAAATGGCTCTTGACCAGAAGCTCATAAGACATGTAATGCATTTGGCCATCATTAATCTATACTACATGAGACTTTCAGTTTCTTAGTACAACACTCTTGTGTTTCAGTTGCACTTAAACATTGCTTATTGTTATACAATTTTAAATGAGTTTGATAGTGTAGATAATAGGCCTTGGACTAAACCCCGGGTACCCGCCCGTCACAAGCTTACCTGGGTACAAAATGTGCTGACCGGTTACCCGAACCAGACAATAAAATCATAGAATTTTGAACAAAAAACATTGCGTTAAAAATATTTATGATAAAAACATCATATGATCAAAGTAAACATGATAAATCACGACCATAATCGGCGAAAAATCCAAATTTTTTGTGTAATTGAGACATTGTATGGTAGCTTATGGTCGTAGACCCGTCAAACTTCCCATTCTAACCTTGTAAATGTTCGATTATCATTACGGTCGGGTACCCAACCGAAAAATAAATCTGGTAGCAAATTACCAGAAAAGTCCCAGGCCTAGTAGATAAGCATTTTGCAGTCTAACCTTCATAAGATATTCACGAGTTAGACTGCTTCAAAATATTTAAAGCTAAATAATCTATACAAGTGTTAACAACAGATTTCACACTAGACCAATTTCATGATGTCTTACACAAAAGATGAACCCATTTTGCAACCGTTGTCAGGCTATACTGCTTAATTTACTACATACTTTGGTTTCTACATCAGAATTGATTAATAGCCCTTTATGTGTTTTTTAGAAAGTATACCTGACTGCTTGAATTACAAAGTGCAATTCTCACAGTAATACATTTTATTTATGTCAACCTCAGTGAATAAGATGAGAGTTTTATTTGTTATATGTACGGTATATTTTCTTTCAAAAAGCAAATTAATATGTTGTAAAGTCCATCAATATAATCATGGCTATCAAAACATTACTTGTACATTTAAAAATTCAAGATTATATCTTCCAAACACAGTCATCATCAAAAATATGAATCATGTATGAATCTTTCTCATTTTTATTTACTGTTTAAGATTCTACTTTGACTATAAAACATGTAAAGGTCAAGGTTGTACAGCATTTGCCTCATACATCTGCCTGGTTTTGATGGCTTGGGTCAGCATGTGGCTTATGTTTAAGCTTGGCTACTGATCCATACACAATCTTTCAGGTTTTATCTGGATACTCCGGCTTCGATCCTCCTGCATTTCCTCTTACTTCCCCCAAATTTCTCTGTCTTTGGGGAAGCTTGTTAGCGTAGCGGTATTTCCCTTGCTTTGCACCAATGAGTCCCGGGTTCGATTCCAGATCCTGGCACTGTATGTGCATTTGGTTTTCAGTCCATGCTTGCTTCTGCAGGTTTTTCTCCAGGTCCTCCCATTTTCCTCCTGCACTAAAACTGAATATTGAAGAAAGATCTAGGACCCCAATGGAAATAAGCTTCTTTTGAGGCTTTCTTGGGTTATCCTTGGCTATCAGTCTAAAGAATTCTTTCTTTCTTTCTTTCGGGCCTCAATGGAAATTAACTTCTAAGAGAGCAGTTCATAGGTATTCTTGCTTTTCATTTTCAGCCAAAAAAAATCTTGAACTTTCTTTTTATTATAATTCAGGGTATCAACATCATCAGACATGAAATAGTCTCAAGTTGTTTTGATTTTCATATGCTGGTACACAGGAGCTTTGCTGCAGGCTTAGGTTTTCTAAGATTGCGGGTACATGTATAAGCGGATCAGAATAACACACAATGTCTGGATATTATTAAATGGAAATCAAAATTGTCTGTTAGTGTATATGTAAGATTTTACAAGATGATAAACTTATCTATGTATTGCTGGAAAGTTATGCAATTGCTAGTGCACATTTTGTGTTAAGCACAACAGGTAAACGTACCTTTCATTGCGTAGGTCAATCAATTGCCAAGGTTGATTTGCTAGTGTCGGCGTCTTTTGTTAGTGTGAAGTGGTTAGACCAAAGAGGCAGACAGACAGACAGACAGACAGATTTGCTCTGACAGTGATGGCATAAATAAAAGTCCATTGTATATGCATAAATGGTCAGTTCAGTATTGAAGCTTAATTAACTCGAAAGCATATATATCCAAATTTCAAAGATAGGTCCAAAACATCTTACCACATGCCTGAAAACAATATATGCTCACATGAAGGACAAATTGCTATCCATGACATTTTGAATCTATATCTTGTTAAGTTTAACCAATATCCATGACTTTTTGAATTTTGTTTAATATTCAGGTCCGGCATAAAATAATGTAAAATATTGTATTCATATAAGATATTTTATTTCATATGCAATTACATAATGATGTATGTAAATGATAATGTAGAAAAAAGATTCCTCAGATTTCTTCAAATCAGTATGAGTAATACGTCTTTGGCCTTTTTATCCCCCTGGCTTGAAAAGTAGAAGGGGGATTATGGCATAGTAGTGAATGTCCGCGTTGTTGTTGGCATTGTCATGAAAAGGGTTGACATTTGCCTCTAACTTCTGCATACTTAGATAGATTTCAACCAAACTTGGGTCATGGGTGCTTCATGGGAACCCGCATTTGTGGGTGAGGTCAAAGGTCACATACCAAGGTCAAAGGTCATTTGAGGTCAAGTTGTAAAATAGGCTGAAAATGTCAATT
>JXSR01S015804.1:12736-22905 GCA_000969725.1 Ophiothrix spiculata
AAGATCGTTCATGCAGTTAGCCTCTTAAGTGGACAATTATTGGATATTTGATCCGGTCTGATTCTTTTATTGATCAACAATTACCACAAGTGATAAAAACTTTTCATGTTGAATAAAAGCCTTGTGATCTTGTAGTTTGGCATTGAAAATAGAGGTAATTGTATATCAAATGAAACATTCAGCGTCATTTTTGGAAATACTACATATGGCAGCTACTCCTTTGTGAGTTTCTAAGTTAGGATTTTGGAAGTAATAATAAATATCTGCCATATGTAAACAGGGTCTGAATCGCAAAGCGTGAAAAACCTGTCCCAGCTTCGGCGTATTTTTCTCAAATACAGTTGTATTTCACCCCATAATGGTTGGTATCATTGTAATCTTGACAAAATAAGCTACATTAAGATATATATTTCATAATACAATGTCGATTTCGTGACGAGATATTGATGTAGAAAGTCAAAGTTTTACTTACTTTTACGAAAGTCAGCTTTACAGTCAGCCATGTTGCATCTCATGTTGGTCGCATGCGTTCACAAATTAGGTCACATTAAAGCTTGAAGTCCATGCTATCGGATGAAACAAGTATTTTGATCTGTTGATTTGTCTACTTTTTCTAAAATACGCCAAACCTCAACCAATCGTATAGCAGGTTGGTTTTACATAGCGTTAAGCGAAAAACTCCCGGCCAATCAGTGAGGCGTATTGAGCCGACGCCCACTGCAGCGGCGGCGGGCTGTATAAATCGTTTAACATAATAAAATTGAAACGTATGTGGATCACCTAAAATGTTGCAAAGACGTTTGGTAAATCATAGTATATACACTCAAATTCCTTTGTGTAACTATAGGTTGCAACTCAATAAGCTTTTATGGTGACTCCAAAAAGATATATTAAAGCAAAATGTGTAAAAATGATCAAAAAAAACCTTGAAAATTAATTACCAAATGGTACATTGTGAATGTTTAAAGGACTTCGCGATACTTTTTGATATAATGCCAAGATTTTAGACAAAATAAAGCGCAATACTCTTCTATATATTTCATCTTACTCTTCACTGATGTGACCAATCTAGCCTAGTCACATTTACACCCGTTCTGTCATTCTGACCCTGAATATCATGCTGAAACTGTCTGTATCTATTATTGGTCTGAAATTCCCTTTCTATCTGCAATACCGATTAGGGCGCCTTCGGATATAGATAGCTGTGCAACAAAATATCGTCTCACCATATACGTTACATATTTGAGTTACATACACTCGTTGAAATCTGCCCATGAAGTAACCGAATACGTCAAGTATTTATACATGCGATTACGATTCTTGCCGATCGAGCTCGGTTTGAAATTGCTCATATTTTATACTTGAATTCGATATGTAAATGTAAATAACATACCGTTTACCAAAATAAAAACCATGGCCGCTCCAGTCTTAAGAATACATATACATTTCATTTTAAAAAGAAAACAGAGGCTATAGGCACTAAATTTGTCTCACATATGGCCCATTTCAAAGCGTCGCAGATTAAAGATTTGGTTAACTGTAATGGAATTATTCATTGGTTTGAACAGATGATTTGAAAGTACTATTGCAGTAACATCTAGTGAATGTCTATTATATACCCTAGCTTAGACTGTAAGCCTTTTCAATTTCTGTCTCTCCTATTTTAGGGTTTTTCGATTACCAAAGCAAACATCTGAAAGACTGAATTCGATTTAGCTAACACCTTTTAGCTTAAAGGGTTCTTAGGTCAGTGTGTGACGTACTTTCAAAATAGCAAAACTTTTTATTTGACATTTTTAACAAAACCTCAAGCGCAGCACTATATTCCATGAGATATTCTACTAGCGTATTCCTTTGGGTGTCGTGCATATTGTGCTTCGGAAGCCTGCCTCATGTTTACAGATAAGAAGTATAAAGGAAATCAAAATAGCTAGTTTTCTGGCAGATCTCTGCTAGGTAAATCCATATCGACGAATTCGAAATTTAAAGCTCTAAGCCTAATCAATACTCTGCTACGTCAACAGACTTCACTTTCTTAAGTATAAAGGTAATACTGCAGACGCGTATATAGAGAATGTTTACATTAACTTTCTCTATGCACTGCTTTACCCAAAACCATAAGTTGATACTTCAAACTTATATAAGTTACTCTGGCAGTTCAAAAAAAGATTTAAAAAAGATCGGTTTTCAATTTGTTTTTCGTATAGTTATGATAGAATAGAATATGTTCATTTGAAAACATGCCAAATTTGATGTTTACAACTAAAGTTGACATAAGAATTGCTACATGTTAAATTTGTATTTATACATGATGCACCTAATGTTATATTTTGAAGAAAACTAAATAAATAAAGTGTGTGGTATAATATTCTTGCATCTGTTAATAATACATTTTTACTTCTTTTTTTATTATTATTTTCCTTAATTGTTTCTTTTTTTATTATTCATAGAGAGGTAGAATTAGGTTAGATATGTTTTATTTTGCATACATTGAATTGAAAAAAGTTTTATTTATATTTTCATTTATTTGATTCTTACTTGTGACCGTCAATCATGATGAACACATAAATGAAGTCTCTTGTTGTTTTCATTATGAGATTTAAATAGAATTCACCTTACATCTAGAAGTTGGTTAGAGGTTTTTATGGTGGAAAAAGATGAAACTAAGGTTATCACGTCCAAAAATGAACTTACCATAATTATGTTTGTTTGTTGTTGATGGTCCTTATAATTCCATTAATTTTTTGAAATAAATTTTAGGTGTTTTGACACAAGTTTGTACATCTGCCAAAGTCTTAAATTTTGTCATTAAACTACCATCTTTGCATACATATACAAGCACTGTTTTATGGGTGACCACTTGAAGTTTCGACACCAATTTTTTTTTAGCTATTCAATGCAATAATGAATTCAGAAATATGTTCAAGAAACAATGTTGCAAAAAGAAATTGAAGCAGACAGGTGTTTGCAAAGAGAGCAGTAGATCAAAATATAAATCGATAAAATCTGCTCTGTGTATTTAGCCTGAATGAAGCATTGTTTATTTTGTACTTAATGTTACCGCGTGTGGTTTGAGATGTTTTCCTGTTACTTTACGTGGTTAATATTCGATTCCTTTTCATAATTATTTGTTTTTATTATAAAGAGCTGAAACTTTGTTTAAATTGTATTAATAACATATGAAATGAGATTTTAAGGCACATTTACAACAGGAATGCTACGTAATTTTTAACGATTTTATGTAATAATTAATTGCGACACTTTGTCAAAAGACATAAAAAATGCTCCATCTGTGTGTTGTTGGTTTTTTTTGTCACCGTTATTGAAGAACCTCTATGTTTACGAAACAGCTTACATAAAGAAAATGACACCAGACAGGTGTTTTTGCAAAGAGAGCAGTGGATCAAAATATGAATCGATGAAACCTACTTTGTGAAATTAGCCGGAATGAAACCTTTTTATTGTGTGTTTTAGTATTGGACAAACATTTCTTATTCTTTGTTTGTTTGTTTTTTAATTCAAATGTAGTTTAACCAAATGAGATTGTATGAGATGCAAATCTATTAATTATTGCACTTACATTAAACCATTAATGTCAGTGATTCAGTAAATGTATTATCAGCAAACAAATATGTCTAGATACCCGTCATTAAAAAAAGATGATATCTCTCTTGAAGATATATATTTTGAAACGATTTAATCGTGTATACTTTAAGTGATGCATTTTGCGAATTTGTTGAACGTATTCTCAATCTTTTTCAAGAAAAGGATTTCAAGAGAAGCCACTTAGACAATATTGTTGTAATGTGGTTTGCTTTTCTTTGGTGTAAAAATATTTGGCTACAAAATATTTTTCTAGGATTGTTCTCTAAAATAACACATGTAATAAACTGACTTTGCGACTCTGATTTGCTTTGGTGATATTACTTGACAACGTTAGAAGAAAAATCAATATCTAAAAATCATGATAATTTGGTTAATCGTTTTATGTTATATTATACTACATATATTACATTACAAATTATTGTGATAATTGGAAAGTAACAAAAAGATGCATGGTTTTGTAAGTCACGCTTTTTAAGACGAATGTATGTAAACAATCGTCATTTGTCAATGAACTTTCAACCTATAGTGTATTTAAAAAACCCTCTTCAATGAAAGAAAACATATTTGCTTTCAAATGAAAACTCGATAACTACAAGAACTGAAATGGCAAATTTAAATATTTTCAATAAGGGGACAAAGTATTTACTTTCTATATTTATTGAATAAGAATATATTTTACCCTTACTAAGACAATGTTCGGACTAAAATTCAACGACAAAGATTTGTACTTACTAAAAGGATTAAGAAATAACTTGTGAAGAAAAGGAGGTCGGTTGTGATTCAAACTCGCCAATAAATGCACATGCACGCTTTAGATGAAGCAATTCCATATTAAATAATTTCTGTTTGTTATTAAAGGATTAAAGGAGCATGGTCCAATTGCTACATTTTTTCTCATTTTGAGATTTTGGCAAAATGTTTATCTCATAACCAATGTTAAATTTCACAGCTGGGTTATGTTCTGTTTTGAAGATGTATATGAAAATCTGTCTGATTGTGGAAACTATTACCCAATAACGTATGGGTTGATCTAAAAAACAGAAAAATTGCCCACAAAATCAGAACAGTTTGACCGTTTCAACTGACATTTGAAACTAAACCTCTCAAATGGTCATCTGTCGTATGACACTGACAAATTAATTCTGAAAAGTCTGACCAAACTCCTTCAATAGCTAATCTTCTTTCATTACAATTTCTGGCTTCATATAACTTAGGAAGAATACTTACCAAATACAAATTAATTCACAAAAATAATGGACCACTTCAAAACTAAACTGGAGGCTGACCGTCCGGAAGTTTAGTAGAAACATGTGTTTCTGTGCAGTTGTCACTGTTCAGAACAATAGCAACCGGTCAGAACCGGTGGTTCTGAGTGGTCAGCTGTCGGTTGAGTTTTGAAGCGGTCTTAAGACAGTACACTATTTAGGAAGGGAAAATACAAATGTCATTTGTTAAACAAGAGTATGAATGCATCAGTCTGCAAATAATATGAACTAAATCTAATTATGAGATCTCGAGGAGTAATTGCATTATCCAATCTTTCACAACTACCAATAGCCAAAAGACAGCTCATTTCCATATACGGTAAAATATTCTGTCGCTTTCCGCACCAATGTCTTTCAAAAAAGTCCCTGCATGACTGCGTTATTCGTTACTTTTTGCCAAGGACTAGCTTTGACAGCTATCAATCATTAGATATCGAAGGATAAAAAAACATCTCTTACTGTAGCATGAAGATCAATAATTCTGTCAAATTTTAACATTGATCGTATATTAACGTATAAGTTTAAGTTAGATGAGGATTTCATATATGATGTAATGATTTAATTGACAATCCAGCAACTCAAATTTTAGATTTACTTAGAACTGAAATACTTCAGGTATACTTGATTACTTTGCTCGTGGGAGTATATTGCATGGTTCCACTTATCGTCTACAGTAATGGCTTCTGTTCCGGTATATACTTCTGCTGGAAGTTGTGTCTTCTCTAACTATGAATTGGTTCCGATACCACAGTTTAATGTTTTACCAAGAATTGACGTCAAAAGTCATCTTTTACTTTTATCTCATTGAAATACAGTCTCTAAGTATAAACAGGTTTTCAAAGTTTTTTGTTAATTCTTACTCAAACGCAAAAAGACGGTGCGCACTAACACATCTTGATTTCCACTTGCAAACTAATCAGTGTCCGTACGTGCTAAATGCGTAAAATGGCATACAAAGCAAGTTTTGCGTACGTTGTGCGCATGTTGTCGATACCGAGCACCTGCGGACCGTACTGACGTTTAATCGGTAGCCCGAACGTAGAAAGTTCCTCATGCTCTAAAACTGCTACGTCGTGTCTGATCTGCGTGCTCTAAAACTTGTATGATGTCGGTACCTACAACGTATGGGACGCACGATTTTGCCTACGTTGTTGCACGCAGACAGCTCGTACGTGCACATACGACGGGTTGTGACCAACGCTTACTCATCACTTCATGATGTTATAAGTGTTCTTGGCTTGCTTACCTATTCCGTCTTTGTACACAAGCTGATACCATTGCTTGGTTGCAGGTATGGTAATTTCTCCTAGCACCCAGGAGCAGGTGATAGATTGTGTCTAGCCTTCATCAATCAGTGCTCGTCTGTATTCAAGAATGGTACTATCAATGTACATTAGCTAAGATTCAAAGTACAACAACAAAGTTCACAACATGAATAATATTAATGGAACTAATCGGATGTTCATACTCAACAGATTTAGTCAGCATTTTGAGCCAGTATGGTACAGTCGTACCTTAGTTCATATGTGTTGTAATATAATGAAAAACCAAAGATTTAGTTTATAATAGTTAATCACAAGATAGTTATTGATTTGGTCCTATCACACAAAGAGACCTGTTTGTCAAAGTAGGTGATACTCTATTGTCCTCTCGAGCGTTAGCAAACGCAAAGAAGTCAGTTCTACGTTTTTCATTTAGAATAAAATGTGGCCATCTATTCCAAAGAAGTGCAGCAAACTTCATTTTGCGCAACATGTGAAAAAAGTGTCAAGTCGTAATTTGCCGAAATTGATTTTTTGACAGATTCACAATCATTGCGCTTACTTCAAACCTCAAGAATAGCTTCTTTTCAAAAATATGATCGGAAATATGAAATACGTATATATGTTTATTTTGAGGACAATCAACAGAAAATATAGGACTTACTGATCTTTGAACGAGTTTATCTCGGCTATACATTTTATTCCCTGATAACCTTTGACTTCAGAAACCGTGTAAAATTCATTAAGGTGTCATTTTAATCCTTGTAGCATGATCTTTGCAAATATTTTAAAATAAAAATGACTAGAGGCTGCATTTACGGCTGGTTTGGGATGGACGGTCACAAATATACCTTACAGACAATTGGTAGTTCTAAAACTTTAGCTTGTATCTATCACAAAACAATCTTAAAGATTTCTGTGACACGCAGCAAATCGTGTCATGAATAGGTAATGTGTAACAAAAATGTGAAACAGGCGGGGAAAATCTTTAATTGTCGATCTCTTTGCAATTCCACAACAACAAAAATAATCACAAACATTGTTCAACAAAACTTGTTACTCTGAATAATTGATTTTGTTCAAATATTAATACTGATCTAGGTATTGCAATATCTACCATTGGCTCCAAATAGATTAATTCATTACCGCTGCTTTTATTTTTAAGTCAGCAGTTAAAAGTTGTAGCATACTATATTTAAAATTTGTTTATCATAAATGCAAAGTACAGTAAGTAAAAGGTTAGTGGTAGTGAGTCCATTTTAAACAGCATTCTAAGTTGAAATACTCCTCTATTGTGTAAATACAACATGAATATATAGCAAACCACAATTGTTCATATTAAAACAGACAGACATATTTATTATCAAAAATATTAAGATTACGGAATTAGCATATATTTCACAAGAGTGTGGCATATAATATGTTCAATGTTCATATGCGCGAAAATAAAAACGCGCGAAAAGGTCCAAAATTGGTTGAGCGCGAAAATTACTGAGCGCGGAAATATTGGCGTTTACAGTAGATAAACAGACGCATGAACATTATTCGTACGTTTGGGCGCTACGATATTAGAAAGTAATACTACACGACTTTTAAATTTCTATAGCATTAACATACTTGAGACTCAAAGAAACAACGAAAGGCGGCTTTAGTCTATGAAGTGTACTCAGTATTATCGAAGATCCTATACCCTGATACTAGTATGAACCTATTTCAGTAAACGTCATGATATGAACAAGAAATAAATGAAGTCAATAAAATAGGACGACTATAAATATATACAACACTGGCACCATCTATAAATATGAATTAACATGTCGTATCTAGTCATCTAGAATTTAACTTTTGACTATACGTTTTAAAGACTCTAATAATTGAAGTGTTGATAATCAAGTCTTTTATATATAAATAAAGTATATTTGTAAGTAGTTTATATTCAGAAAATATAATTTATTACTAAAGGAAAAGCTCACTGACATCCAGGAAATCAATCGAATACGTTTGAATAAAGGATCGCATCCCGTCTGTCAGAAATGATTTTTGTTATAACACTAGTTGACACGCAGTGAACTGCTGGTTTGATGTAGGGCGTGCATTTTCAAAAGCTTAATCAAGTCCATCTTTGAACACAACATCAACTGTGCATGCTATCAAATGGATTGTGTGTTCAGAAATAATTGTATGAAATGTTACAATTAAAAATATTACGGTCAGATTCCTTTTATCCGTTTGCGGTGCGGTTGCGGTACGTTTTGCACTGTAAGTGTATTGTTACTTGGCAGTGGTATAATCTAAATCACACGATTGAATGGAGCTGAATAGTATCAGGTTGAAGCTGAATCAACTACTACTTTATTCCTTTGCGGTGCGGATGCGGTGCTTTTTGCACTGTAAGGGTACTTTTAGTGGTATAATCAGGTCTTGATACCATTCAATTGTGTGCTTTACATTATAATAAATATTTATTATAATTAAATACTACTGCCAGTACCCTTACAGTGCAAAACGCACCGCAACCGCACCGCAAACTGATAAAAGAAATCTGACCTTTATAGTGCAAAAGGCACCGCAAACGCACCGCAAACGGATAAAAGGAATCTGACCTTTACACTTATAACTTAAAATTGTAAGAATGCCTTAACAATTTTTAAACTTCAAAACAAAATGTTTTGGTTTCATTATTTCATATAAATCTAACGTGAATAATCAGGTATAAAAAGACATCTTTGTACAATATCCAATTGTGTGTTGCTTCAGCATTCAACAAATTAGGTGTCATTGATATGAAATATCACAAGTCCAAGAAAAAAAAACATTGCAATCTTTGCGTGCACACTTTTGATATTAACGGACTTATTCTACTTGTACATACATGAATAAAACTCTTTTCCGATCTACCGATTGAAATAATAGTAAAGTTCATTTCCTGGACTCTGATATGCACATTTTATATATTTATTGACTGTGCGTGAAAGTTAGAAATTCACGCACATAATTTTTTTTGAAATTGGTTATTAAGTATTATTATTGCAGTGTAATGAGACTGAGTGTCCCCCATAACCAGGAGTCCGGTTCTAATTGAACTACACGGAATATGTCGCAATCAATGATATATTGATTATTGGTTGCACATGTACAGGTACGTTCTACACAAGTAGAATGACAAACTGTGCAATCTCTTGGCAAAACCAACTCCAACTATTTTCATTACATCAGCTCAAAAGTATTTACTCATAAACATATTTAAGAGAGCAGAGGCATAAACTACTGGGCGTTTGGCATCTGCAAATTAAGATAATCTATTTTTTATAAAAATTGGTAAAACGTGTCCAAATCACTTTTTAAGGTATAGCGCATGAAATTTTGCATTTATTTTATACAGTGAAACAAATATAAGGGATAATAATATTATACATTAACTGTAGTAAGAACTAGTCAGATGAGTGTCTAGTTCTGGAGATAACTGGGGTGGTTCAACTCTCCTGGTGGTTCAACTCTCCCCTACGGACCATAATGATTTTAGTTTAGCATTTAATAGCAAGATGTAGGTTCCTAACACTTGGTTGCAATGGAATGTTCAATCATCTACTTGAATCAAATTGCAATATCTACCATTGGCTCCAAATAGATTAATTCATTACCGCTGCTTTTATTTTTAAGTCAGCAGTTAAAAGTTGTAGCATACTATATTTAAAATTTGTTTATCATATATGCAAAGTACAGTAAAAAAAAGGTTAGTGGTAGTGAGTCCATTTTAAACAGCATTCTAAGTTGAAATACTCTATTGTGTAAATACATGTACAACATGAATATATAGCAAACCACAATTGTTCATATTAAAACAGACAGACATATTTATTATCAAAAATATTAAGATTACGGAATTAGCATATATTTCACAAGAGTGTGGCATATAATATGTTCAATGTTCATATGCGCGAAAAATGGCATACAAAGCAAGTTTTGCGTACGTTGTGCGCATGTTGTCGATACCGAGCACCTGCGGACCGTACTGACGTTTAATCGGTAGCCCGAA
>JXSR01S015805.1:10014-20088 GCA_000969725.1 Ophiothrix spiculata
AAACTTGCACTCAAAAATTGGCTATTGCTAACATTTCATGTAGCACATTCGCTAAAATAATTGCGGTTAATTAACATATTTAATTAATCATTTTAATAATTATTTTTAATTATATGTATACATCAAATTACTTGTTTAAATGAATGGAGTATATGTTTATCTTTGCTTGTATGAAATTTGAGCTCTCTAGCATGCTTAGTTATGAAGTTATGAAGCTCCAAATTTGTGCATTTTTCCACAATTTTGTGTGTAACTCTATGGGCTCCTTAACCGCCGCTCCACCCCTGACCCACTGTTACTCTTCATGCCATAACTTTTGTTATTAAAAATCCCCAAAGCATGGGATTTTTTTTTATTTTAAAGAAGAACAAGGAAGAAGTTGATACCTCATTTTCTGTCTTAGACTAAGTGGAAGTATTAAAAAAAACATAAAACATACTTTAAAAAAGGGAACCGTGAAAAAAAAAAATCCTTTCACCATATAGGCATAATAGTGTACTAAAGAATCATAAAAAACATGATTTAAACCCACAGATGAAATTTATCGCCCAAAATCTGGATGTAAACAAAGTTGAGGTTGTCAAATTCGGAAAACACAATGCTACAAGATACAAGGTAATTTGATTTTGATTCTGAATGTTAACAAATCACCTATCATTAGATGCACAGGACTCTGAAGGAGCATAGGCCCTACTGATTACAACATTTGTGAACAGCTTCAATATTTTGGCTGAATTTAAGGTGTGGACTTAGTCCGAAGATGATCTGTATTGACATGCTTAAATGGCAGTTTTACGACACTAAGTCAAGTCATGGTGCCAGGACTAATATCTTATCAATAAACTCCCTGACAATCGTGTCCAAAATATCCAAACAATTGTGCTTCTACGCAGTCCGTGCGTACGCGTAACTCAGAATTTAGATCACCTGACACAGCTGACGAATGACGATCGTTTTGACTAGTCAATTTTCCCCAGGGCCAGGCAGCCAGTGACAAGTACTTGGCGTGGCGATCGCGGGAACAACCAATCACATGCAACTGCGTGAATTGCAGTGTGTCGCGTACGGCGCAGAGTACTACTTGACAACACTCGTTAATGAGTAAAAAAAAACGCGAAACGGGGAGCTTATTTCGAAGATTGACTGTAATTTAGTCTCTGCCAAAATCCCTCGGACAAAATCGATCACGTGACCACGGATTGCAGCAGACGATCGCGTTTGTAAACAATTGGCCCTGAACTCTGGATACTTATTAACATCGTCCGAAGAATAGTGACGCTGACTTTAGTACATGTATTAAGCTGAATTCATACTCGTGACACATTGCGTTTTGAAACGCACGGAGCATGTGTGCATTAAATTTTCAGCTCGAAAACACAATCTACACATGCTCGGTGCGTCGTGCGTTTGCGTTTGCGTCGAGTCTGAATTCAGCTTGATGTACGTATGTGATAATGTGGGCATATATGTCCACCTATCCAATTACGCGATGTTTATCGTGAATCTGAAGCATCAAAAACACAACAAAGTCATAATGACAACATGTTAAATTATCAACACATAATCTTGAACACTTCTTAGAATTCTAGGATCCAAAAAAAATACACAAATTTGACGATATAAAGCAAAAAATACTCACCAAAGTTTGCTCATATCCGAGCTGTCTACTATCCGGTTGCATCGCCATAGTTGGTGTTTCTAAAAGTGATACAATGATTTTAATAAATAAGAATTTATTTTCTTCACAATTAAACTAAATTTTGATTATTAATCAAATAAATAATTATATTTGAACATTTAAGGCAAAACAGAAAAGATAAATTAGAAGTTTTTGGGTTATGACAAATTTATTCCTAGTTTAGGAAAATAATGCCTTAAGGCATTTGTTCTAGAAATTATCACTAACCAAAATATCCAAGATGTCAGCGCCCATGAACAGGAAGGACCCAGGATTTCAGAAAGTCCATTTTCATCCGTGATCACTCCTTTCACAGCATTTAATCCACCAGTAAAACAGCAAATGAACATCCATATTTAAATATGAGTCGTGGTCGAGGTAAAAGATGGGGAGGAACTGGATTTGAAGAAGGGGTAAGTAGTACAGGCATGAGATTTTCCAGCTTTTCAGCTGGTTCCAGCTTTTTCTGATGTCAAAATTTCCGCAATTTTATTTGTTTTCAGCCCGTTTTGAGGCATTTTTTACCAATTTCACGCGCTCTTCCAGTGTTTCCAGCTTTTTTCAGGAAGAGTTAATCTCATGCCTGGTAGTACGTCCCCTAGTTCCAATAATTGTAACTCAGGACCAAGTGTCCAGAGTTACAAGGAATATGTGGAGTTACATTGCCGTTTAAGCTTTCTAAGTTTTGACATGAAATAAGTAAGAAATTAAAAACCCAAAAAAATTTCTCTCAACACAGACAACATCTTTAAATAGTGTAGAATCATTACAAAACTAATTTAAATCCAAAGATGAAATTTATTATCCAAAATCCGGACATAAACAAAGTTGAGGTTGTCAAATTCGGAAACCCAATGTTGCAGCTTACAAGGTAAGTTTTGGCCTCAAAATCACACATTGTGATTCTAAATGTTAACAAATTACCTATCATGAGATGCACAAGACTCTCAAGAAGCATATTAATCATAAAATTTGTAAGCAACTTCAATATTTTGGCTGAATTTGCGGTGTGGACTTAGCCTCAAGATGCTCTGTATATACATGCTTAAATGGCAGTTTTACTACATAGTATTTCCCATGACTTGACACTAAGTCAAGTCATGGTACCAGGACTAGTACGTCCCCCCAAAAAATTACGTTGATCATGTTGATCAAATCAACGGTTGTTCCTTTAATCCACAACCGTTGACGGCGAGCCCATGCCTTCGTCTTCAGGGTCTCGCGGTAAATCCAAATTGTCAAGGTTTAGCCACTAATTTTTGTCACTTAAAATACTTTAAACGGATTAAAGGAACAACCGTTGATTTGATCAACGTACCAAAAAATGTAGTCAGAGTTTCCAGACCATACTCCATTTCATTACATATTGGGTCTGGGCTAACAACCATTGACTTCTGCGAAACGCCGACAAAATTTTGAAATACGAAGCAGATGCACCTCTTGAAGCAACAGATGTATGTGATCAATATCAAATAGCACTCGCTCAAGAAGAAATCATAATAAAATGCTTTCATGTACCAAAAATCGACACACTTGACAGACTAAGATGGCGTCAAAATGATGTAAACAAACTTACAAAATCTCTGATTTTTCAAGTCCAAATGTCCCATTAGTCGTTGCAATTAATGTTTTAGTTCGTGGAACTAATGCTCTTGCTCTTGTCAAACATCGATGTACGTAACTTGAAGAATAAAATAGAAAAACCGGGTTGGCCAATTTTTGGCCATTGCGGTCAAGGGGCGTTAGACCTAGGTACAAAAAATGTGAATTATCTATGATGGACTCCATCTACGATAATGTCACACTCAGGTCCATTGACATCATACAGTCATGAATTGTAAAAGTTGTTTCATCAAGATATTGACTTATGAAATTCATCTATAGAGAAGGTCAATGGAGCTGGTAGTCACACGAGAATAGTTATAGTTATGTTATTGTAATATGTTACTTGTAAGACCTAGCTATGAGTTTTCCTATGTCAAAGGAGGAGTGCAATATTGTTCAATGTATCTTTATGTAACACAAGTCCCAAATTCATAAGATGTGACCGATCTTATAAGGCTGAATACGGTCACAGACAAGTCCATTGACTTGTCCTGCAGATGGGAGTCAAATTAAAATAAGCTTATTTTTTTGCTTTCTTGCACTGGTGACGCCGACTGGGTTTAAAATGGTACTCACGTTTTCCTTGTGATAGATCTACATGTATGATATTACACATTCTGTACAGTTATTTAACACTTGATTTTCACTGGAATTTGAAGGTTTTTCTTCGGGAATTTCTCCTCAGAAAGCTCGTAAATTCAGACTAACCGATCAAGACATCAAGTTTGGGCAGAATATTGGGTGTAGTTACAGACGCACAGAACTTTATTGATATTCACCAACAACAGGTCACTCATAATTATATACAAGAAAATAACAATACAATGATAGATACTATGTATAAAAAGAAAAGAAACAAATTACAGGTAAATGAATAACGATAAAATGACTAAGGCAGGGGTGTGATTCTTCAGGATTTTTCCTGATTTCAGGATTATTTTTTGTAGATTTCAGGATTTTTTTGATACAAAATTTCTGCAATTTTATATGTTTTCAGCCCGATTTGACTCACTCTAGACCAATTTACACTGTTTTTTTAGGATTTTTCACAGCAGCCGGGATTTTTTCCAAAAGGCCAATCACACCCCTGCAAGGAACATCAGATAATTATAAATAAGCTTTAAATAATAATATTTATATCCGAAATATATATTTATTTTACCTATAAACACTTCCTGAAGTTGTTAGTCACACAAAAATGATGTTTGAAGATATGTTTACAGCCCGCTAGTCCGAAGGTTCGCCAGTCCGAAGGTTCGCTAGTCCGAAAATGTAAAAAGGTTCGCTAGTCCAAAAATGAAATAAGGTCCACTAGTCCGAAAATGAAATAAGGTCCACTAGTCCGAAATTAAAAAGGGTTCGCCAATCTTAAGGTTCGCTACTAGTCCGAAAATGAGAGAGGGTTCGCTATAGTCCGAAAATGAAATAAGGTTTGTCAGTCCGAAAATACATACATGTAAAATAGGGTCCGCTAGTCCAAAAAAACTTAGTTTTGTTGATTTGCAACCCCAAAATTTTTGTCAGACTAACAGACCTTTTTTTCATTTTCGGACTAGCGAACTTTATTTCGGTTTCGGACTAGCGAACCTGATTTCATTTTTGGACTAGTGAACCTCATTTCATTTTTCGGACTAGGGAACCTTAATTCATTTTCGGACTGGCGAACCTTAGGATTAGCGGACCTTTTTAAATTTCGAACTAGTGAACCATATTTTCGGACTAGCGAAACCTCAGGTATAGGAAAATAAGCTTTCGGACTAGCGAACCTTATTTCATTTTCGGACTAGCGAACTTTCGGACTAGCGGGCTGTTATCGTTTACACATGGTAACCAATGTAAACAAACCAAACATACCGTTTGATTTCTCTGATCCGAACAGTGCAATTTTCATAAATCTAATTCAAAAAAGGTTCCTTTCTTCTAGTCCTGGCACCATGACTTGACTCTCTGTTTGTCATTTTGTTGCACGCTTAGTATATCAGAAAGGTAATAGAATACATTTTCTTACTGGTAAGTCTCAAATGATGTATAATCATGCTCAATTTTACGAGATTTTAACTGAAAACTTTTGGAAGATGAAGTCCGCCATTTTGTGGGGCGATCAAGACAATATCCGCCATTTTTGGGTCAAGTGACATCAGCGTAGGTCTGTGTATAGACATGAGTTTTTTGTCACATCATAATCATGAATAACAATTGCACAGAAGATCTTATGCGTATCCCTCCTCGTGCATGGAGGAGGGATACGCTCAACTCCATTGAACTTGCACCTAATTCTATGTCTATGAAACAAAGAGAATATCTTCTTTTAGGGTCAGTAGCGTAGCCAGCGGGGGGCTACCCCCGGACAACTAAAATGGGAACGGAAAAGCGAAAAAAATGGGGACGAGAAGAAGGGGGGGAAAGAAGGGGAAGGAGAGAAAGAAAGGGAGGGAAAGGGGAAAGAGAAGGGTAAAGAGGAAAGGGAGAGAATAAAAGGGGAAGGAGGGAGAGAAGGGAAAAAAGGAAGGGAGAGAAAAAAGGAGAGGGAGAGAGAAGAAAGAGGGGAAGAAGGGAAAGAAATAGTAAGAGAAGGAAAAAATAAGAGGCAGAAAAAGGGGAATGGAAACATGGGCGGCGGAAGCTAGTGGGGGGGGGGACATGTTCCCCCCTCCTAAATTTCACAAGGGGGATGGACCCCAAAAAATATAGAAGAAAGAAAGAAAAGGAATACAAATTGAAATTTCCCCTTTGTTTTTGATAATTTAAGTATGAAAATTTGCTATTTTTGCACAAATTTCAATATATTTTCCCGGCTTGGTACTCCACTTTGGTCTGAACGGGGGTGTGCGGCTCGGACCGTGGAACCCTAACCCATATTTAGTGCACCCATGTTTATGGAATTTTACTCCAAAAAAAGACTGATTTTTCAAAAATTTTCTGGGATCGCGATGCCAGCTCAGAAAATTTTCATTTTTTGGACCATTTTAGCATTTTTTCTTTATAATGTAACCCATGTCTAGGGATTTTGGTGATAAAAATGGGACTCATGTTTAGGGATTTTTTGTGAAAAACTAACCCATTTCAGCTGCTCATCCCTGTATACCTAATGTGAGTACCCCCGGTATATTTTAACAATATGTAGCTGAAATAAGCCGATTGGACAGATTTTTTTTGCGCGCTATGCGTACGTTATAACATATAATAATTTTCCTCCGACCATTTTTGCTCTAAAAATTTGGCTGTCCCTCCCCTAAAATTTTATCCTTCCACCGCCACTGAATGGAAAGCGAAAGAGAAGAGAAATGTGGGAGTGACAAAAAGAGAATGGGGACAAAGGCAGTGAGAAAATTGTGAAAAGTGTTAAACATTTTCATTAGTATCATTGAAAGACCTAAAAATAATGTAATGAAAAATCAAATACAAAAAAGGGGCGACACCGATGTTTTAGGGACGATACCGAAGTTTACCCCCTCAGACTGACAATGCTGGCTACGCGTCTGTTTAGGGTGCAATTAAATTCACCAAAAGTATGCCAGTATATTTACTAATTATAGTCCTAAAACCAACTTCAGTTTAAAGTTGAACTCTAAGTGCTTTATTCTGTTGGACGCACTGATTCTACTTCTACTTCTACTTCTACGCTTATTCTCATCAAAGCCTTTTCAGCATCTAGATGAGCTCTCTGGTCCTAGAGAGATGATATACTTTTGAAGGTATAGTGACTATGCACTCTGGTCCTAGAGTAGATGACGTATTTTGACATACGGTCACGGTTGCCGGGGAAGGTTCCCCTACTCTTATTTCGAACGGCCGTAGCCTAGCCCGTGACGTTCTTTTACATCCGACAGTGTGTCAGGAACACTTCAGATGGGACCGACGGCTTTACGTGCCCTCCGAAGCACGAAGCAAGTAGAGCAAAGTTTCTTGCTTAAGGAAACAAGGAGACGTATACCGAGAGCCGAGACCGGGACTCGACCCCACGACAGACGAATGCAGAGTCCTGTCTTCTGATTGGTCAATTGTGGCTGTTCCATGTTACTCCCTGGCATGAAACATTGAATTTGAGGTGAATGATAAAGCCTACAAAATTTATCTTTACTTTTACGTAGCTACAATTATCGTATGCTATCATAAAATGAGGTCTCTGCGAGCTGCTCAGAGCGGCTTTCTGGTTGAATTGGACGAATTGTGAAAATATTATTCCTTAGTGAAAGAGTTAAAAAAATCAAAAGGCATGGATGATAGGGGGCACCCTTTTTGTAGGATTTTATAGTATTGCTTTTAGATTGACTTACCTTGACCTAAGCCGTCCGCAACATATCAGGGGCCGATTACACTAACATTTAGCCATGGTCGCTAACCCCGTTTTGATCGCTAACTCCAAAAATGATCGCTAAATAGTGGGTATTTTTAACAATTTAGCAATCAATTTTGGAGTTTGGCAATTAAAATAGGGATAGTGATTATCGCTTATTGTTAGTGAAATCGGCCGCAGGTCTGTGTGATGGCTTCTGCTCCACACTTCTTCTGATCTTTGGAAAGTTGTACAGCTTCTGAGAGGGAGTTTTAGACTTTAGTCCTCTTGCTTTGGTGTCTGCCCTAACACGTACAGTCTTCCCATCTCTTTGCTGGTCTGCCCCTTGGTCTTATGTGTATGGGCACCAAACACATTCTGTGGAAGTCTTTGAGTTTTGCATTCTGTTAATGTGGCCAAAGAAGCGTGATCTTTTCTTGGCTCCTAATTCTGTTATATCTGTTGCGATGTCCTTTTTTTGACGAATTGTGTTGTTTTTGATCTTGTCAAGTTGGGTGACTCTTATTATTTTTCACACACATATGCATGTCATCTCAAGTGTTTGGAGTCTGCGCTCATACCCTTTTTGAATGTCCAGGTCTTGGCTCCATATAATAAGATGGACAAGATGAGCACCTTATATACATGTAATTCTTTTAGATTATGGTATTGAAATCTCCAATCTTATCTCGTAAAGTGGGGTCGAAAAAGTGATTGGAACACACACCTTTAATTGTAAATCATTTATCATTTCACAATATATACAGGGAGGTTACACAAACACCTTTAATTGCAAATCTTTTATCATTTCACAATACAGGGAGGTTACATGGCTGTGAAGAAGCAGAAATTACAGGCGCAGTTCACCAACGATACTGAGAGAGAGCAGGGCAAGGCTAGCACATCGTCAAGAATATTTGAAGGAGTCATTATCCATGTTAATGGATATACAGGTACATGTATATTCCATTATTTAAATCTGGGATATCTTCTTGGAAAGTTGCTAAAAGACACACCCATCTAGTGCAATTTTTGGTACATTGAATTATTGTTTTATAAACAAGATGTTATTCAGCTGAGTTCCTACTCAGTGCCTATGCACAGAGCATGTTCACATTCAATGTTTTGAGTTTGCACGTAGATTGATGGATAAAATGCAGCACCAGTTGCATCACCACAAAGTGAGTTGAAAAAAGCTGAACTTCTTTGCATTTCATTCTCATTTTCCGATTCTTCAATTCATGACTGCTAGAAGTTATAAACTATATCAGCAGTATGTGGATTAGGCCAAGAAAAAAAATGTTGTGTTGCCCTTTAGGGGAAAAAATTTAAAGTCGGGTCTGTCGGTCGGGATTGTTTTTTTTTAAACTTTTTCTGGAGGAGATGCATGTTAAAGTCATATGACGACATAACAACATCATTTGACAGGACACCAAAGATTTGTTAATTTTACACATTTATTGTGAGTTTCAGTGCTAGAAACGGTAAGTTTAATAGAAAAAAATTGTATTAAAAAATACGATAAAACAAATCCTGACCTGATTTTTGCCAGATTCAGGGTCGGCGGAAAAGGACAACAGAACAATTTTTTGTAGTTTTAGGCCTTATGATGAATCCAGCCCTATTTTGAATAAAGATGGGGCATGAACTTTCAAGAGTCTATGAAAACACCTACAAGGATGCCACCTACGTCTACAGGTGGAGAATCAACCAGCTAACACTTGCTGAAAACGGAGAAGTTTTCTCTAAAAATGCTACAGAAATATCAAATCAAATAGTATGAACCTTTTTTGATGTCTTCAACCGACACATACAAATATCTTTATCCTCAATATTGAAACTGTTATTGAAAATATTACACATCAGGAAGCACTTAAAATCTGAAGTAGGGTAAAAATAGTTTGCCATTTTATACATTTTGGAGGATGTGGAAAATTTGGAATGGAAATGTTCATTCGGAATGAAAATTTATAACACCATGAAAAAAAAATGAAAATATGTACAAAAATGAAAAAGTAAACCCTGACATAGTGAAGTGCTTAGACCATGGATGCCAGCATAAGAGGTTTTTTTTTTTTTTTACATGAAACTTTAAAATATATCTCTGTTTAAAAACAACATTTCTTAGCCATTGATTATTCCACAGTGCCATCTTCCGATGAATTGAAGCGCTTGATGCAACTTCACGGGGGTGCCTATCTACATTACTATGGGAAGACCAAGGTGACACACATTATTGCTACTATGCTACCTCACACAAAATTGAAGAAATTGACTTATGAAAAAGTTGTCAGACCTGAGTGGATAACTGACAGGTAGGTTTTCATGCTGCTGTTATCAGGGGGGGGGTTCTCAGATTTCGGTTGGGTATGGATGCGTAGCTGGAGATTTTGACTACCATCCGATATGTAAACCTAAGAAAGCGAAAAAAGATTCTACTCATTTTTAAACTGCTTTTCTTTGAAAAACTGATATTCATACTGTTTGATATATTTTATATTGTAAACTGCACTTT
>JXSR01S015805.1:25503-48231 GCA_000969725.1 Ophiothrix spiculata
CCAGTTGGACTTAGTTCAAACCTAGTTCAAACCAGTTGAACATAGTTAAGCACAGTTAAACACAGTTGAGATTTCAACTGGAATTTTGACCTGGGATGGGACTTAAGATAATTAATCAAAACAGTTTCAAAACAGTAGTGAAGTGAGTTGAGTTTTGAAACTAACTTCATCAGGGTCAATAGTGCTATGTTATGTAGCTGAATTAAAGGTTGACATGGTTATGACACCATTATTTAAAAAAACAATTAAAAAATGGAGCATTTACTGTTTTAGAAACACATTGATTGAGTTTTTTTAGTTTTCCTTATACTTTGTTTGGAAAAGCTGTTGGAATTTTGGAAAACATGTACTTTGAAATGGGTGTATTTCAAATTATTCTAAATTCATTATTAGCACAAATGAATCTTCCAAATACTAGATTTTAAAGAAATACCATGAAGATTTTGCTTTCCAGAGGAAACTCCTTAAATGTGCACACCACTTGTTTATATTAATAAACTCAAGTTCAAGCTTGTAGGCTACCATTAAACCTGAGTGCTCAATGCTTATACAAAGTATATCATGAAGTTGAGATACAGTGAAACAAAAGATGTTACTCAGAGTTTCACAATATTGCGTTCATCAGGCAAGTGATTTATGGTATAAATTATTAGTGCTTATTTCATAAGGTGGTACATAAACAA
This sequence comes from Ophiothrix spiculata, assembly GCA_000969725.1. Taxonomy (NCBI): domain Eukaryota; kingdom Metazoa; phylum Echinodermata; class Ophiuroidea; order Amphilepidida; family Ophiotrichidae; genus Ophiothrix; species Ophiothrix spiculata. Next base: position 26,187 of record JXSR01S015805.1, read on the forward strand.
ATAACCTTTCCCTCTCAAAGTTGATATGAGATTTGATAAAACAAAAGCGCTTTGCCAGGAATTGATGAGGGAACCTCTTGCTTATTAGGGCATATTCGGTTGATGTTTTGATTGATTGTTTAAATTGATTGATTGATTAATTTGAGTGATTTAAAGATAATTGATCAATTTTGTTTTTTTCCTCTTTTTCAGCATACAAGCAGGTGAACTACTTCCATGTGAGCAATATCTTCTGTACAGTAGCCAATCATCAGCTCAGAAATCAATTGAATTTTCATTGGCTAACAAGACTTCCAGCAATATTCACGTTGTGCCAAATAACACTCCAAGCAGAAATGGAATTGATTCTGATGAAAGACCACAAGGTGAAAGGTCAAGACCTCAAGGTGATAGCTCAAGACCTCGAGGTGAAAGATCAAGACCTCAGGATGAAAGGTCAAATCAAATATCAAACTCAACTGTGTCAAATCAAGAAAATCTTTCTAAGCAGTCAGGACTGCAAAGAGCAGAATCATCCCAATTCAAAACTCCTCAAAGTTCAAATTCAAAACCTGCTCAACAAGAGCATACAAATACTCCTAAAAGTTCAAGAACTACTGCAACTGCCGGAGATCCAAACTTTGTGTCTGAATTCTACAATAATTCCCGATTGCATCACATTTCAACATGGGGAGCTGAATTCAAAGCATATGTTAGCTCTTTACAGGCAAAGGGAGATGTTTGTTTTCCTGGTCGAGAAAAATTAAAGGATTTAAAAAGTAGCCAAAGTGATGCAAGTTCATTAGGTTCAGTTTCACAATCAGACGTGGCTAGAGGCTCTGGTAGTCGTCAGAGTAGTCGTGTCATCATGCATATTGATATGGACTGTTTCTTTGTCTCGGTGGGTTTAATAGGCAGGCCTGATTTGCTTGGTAAACCAGTCGCAGTTACGCATTCAAAGGGTAAAGGCATGCCAGTTGTGAACCAAGAGGCAAGGGAATATGAAAAAAAATATTATGAAAATAAATATACAAAGAAAGAACAAAATAGAGCCCAAAATATATCTCTGTTTAATAAAAGTAAATCGGATAGTTCTTTAGATGCTTGTGATGAGTCTAATGAAAATGATGATTCTGATAGGCTGAGGCATGCTGATGAGAAGCATTCAGAAGGCTTTGAGCTTTCAAAGCAATCAGATCATTCTTCCTCTGCTTCCTCAACGGTATCGTGCAATCAACCTTCAACATCTAGTGAATCACCGCATCAAACTTCCCCAGGTGATTACGGATCCACTTTATCCAAGCAGTCTTCCACAGAGTCCTTTAGTTCTATGGCTGAGATCGCATCCTGCAGCTACGAGGCCAGGAAAGCCGGCATCAAGAACGGCATGTTTATGGGCCGTGCCAAGCAGCTGTGTCCTGATCTGCAGATGATTCCGTATGATTTTGAAGGCTATAAGAGGGTGTCCAAGACATTGTATGAGACTGTTGCAAGGTGAGTTTAGAAGTGAAGTCACTTCGGCACAAGGGTTTTACATACGTTTATTTTCATAACTTAGAGCAAGCATATGATGCATGTGTGCACCAGTGTTCCCGCCAAGGATTTTGACTTTGCGCCAAAGCGATATAAAAACAAAAATACCAGTACATCTAACCATTAACAATTTCAGAAAGATCACCTAAAAATGAGAGTAATTGTGAATATAATCTGAGTAAAACTGAAATAAGTGAAAGTTGTGTATAACCAAAACCCTATTTTTGCTTTTTTGTTTTGGGAATCCCTTGCGCCAATTATGTGAGCTTTTGTGCCAATTTCGCGACATATGGCCTTAGCGGGAACACTGGTGTGCACACAAGTTAATTTCAAAGTTGACCTTATTTCAAAGTTTTTTCGAATGTTGTATCAATATAATATTACCACGCATATATAGCCTAGCAGTATAAAGACCCTCATCTCTTAACCATCAGGCATTGAGTGGTGTGGAGTTCAATCTGCTAAGAGGCATGTGTAGTAGGTCGAGGGTGTAGTGCCCATGAGCAAGATATTAACCCTGGGGGAGGTTTGTCTTTAAACAATTTTGTACGGGGACGTGCCTGCCAAATTCTGACAATATGACCCATCTCTGTACCCATTTTTGGCTCAAAACCCACCAGTCAGTACACCAATTTTGACAAAAAAAACCCAATTGTGTACTCAGAAATTGGGTTCTTTTTCAACAAATTTCTCAAAATAAACAAATGTTTTAAAAATTGGGCAGATTCATCTGCGATGAAAACCACCCCATCGCTATACCAAAAACTGTGAAAAACCACCTCAAAAGGCAGATACATATACCTAGTCAATGCAAGTAACCCCCAGATATTAACCCTTACACATTCCTTTTGACCCAGCCAATTGGGTACTAACATTCTTCAATGCAGGGAAGGTAACAGGCTCCTGATAATTGAGGTGATAATCCTCCGGTCTATCCCCTCATTCCAAGAAATCAATGAAGTCTTATCAGGCCAAATCTTTTCTAAAGAGGGATGGCTCTCAAACCAACCTGTTCAAATATTCAAATACAACATGGTATAGAGGGAAATAGTGAAAATTACAGATCTCGCGGTGTTGGATGCGTGTGACAGAGGGATCAGGAACTTTCAAAACTTTTCGAAATAACCCATGTTGTATTTGTTTTACTATACCTCATAAACATTTCACTAAATCTGGTGTTAACACATCAAAACATCACCCAAAAATGTCCATTCTTTTCGGTCACCGTATGAATTTCAAACTTTTATGATTATGGGGGTGCGATAGTTGTTCAATTGTTTCCCTGTGGGCGTTACGCGCACTTTGGGGAAGTAGGCAAAATACTGTCATGTGCATTATGTTTAACTGATCAATTGTAATTTGTGTTTTCCAAATAAATATTAATGAGGTATAAAAATACAGGTTATCCCCTTATACCTTGTAACCTTTACTATTACCATTTGAAATTGTTCAGAAAATCACAAGTTAGTTTGCAGTTGTTTTTCTCTATCTCTAGGAAATGGAGCAATTCATATATTCCTTATAGTTTACAGTTGAACCCCTTTTGCACAAATTTGTTTATATCCCTGATGACATAACATTGATTTTCAAGTCCTTAGCACTGAAATAGTATGTAGTAGGTGATAGATAGCACAAAATCCTGAAAACACAAATTAAATGTGTGGTCTCACTTATTTCATATTCAAGACAAGAGATTCCAATTTAATTAAAAAAATTGTTTTATGGGCCCTAAATTTGCGTTTCTGAAGATTTTTTTAGTTTTACCAAAATCATGTGAAGTCAGCCATTTTTGACCATTTCTTTGAATTTTCTCAGTTTTATCCAAATTTTTGGTGATTTGGGGGTTATTTAGGCAAAAGAAAATCAGAAAAATTTGCCCGATCGACAAACCCTACTTGAAAGGTGCGCCAGCCTGTAAAACAGTTTTTTTTTGTCCCCTAAGGCTAATTTGCATAATTTGACCTTGTGTTATTCTTGACAGCTACACTCATAACATAGAAGCAGTCAGTTGCGACGAGATGTTTGTTGATATAACTAGTGTACTTGAAGATACGGGGGTGTCTCCGCTGGAATTTGTTGATGTCCTCAGAGAAGAAATCAAGGAGAAGACAAGATGTAATGCATCAGCTGGTCTTGGTAAGTCATTTGAAGTAAGATGTGCTTGAGAACTTGGGTTGCCTCCTCCTGTGTTTGCTGGTGAGTTAGAGAAGAATTTTTCCTCAGCATCAGCTTTCGTAGATACGTTTTTGAGTTGCGCTTAAAAATGTAATGGTGCATATTCTTGAATTTGCTTATACATATTAAGGTATTCAAAGAGTTGAGAAGATATCCAGCATTAAATGGCATTGAAAGTAAATGAGAATTACTTGAAAACATACTAGTAGTGTCTCCACCTAAATTGGATAATCTAGTAGCCACATACATTTGACTGATTTTATTTTCCTGGGATACTCTTATCTTGTACCTATAAGGATCATATTCAGTTGTGGATTATACTTGGACACTTGTCATATTGCATTATTTATAAATAGATACGTTTGAGATTTGTTGATAACAGTGTTATCAACAGACTCTGAAAGGTATATATTTATAAAAATATAGATCAGGGATTCTCAACTAATCCTTTACAGTGCGTCACATAAATGAAAGGATTGAAAGGGAAAGCGCAGAACTTGCCTATTTCTCAGTGTATTCCTATAATCTCTTTGTTTTAAGAGAATGTCAAAGCGTCAATCAGTTCTTGTGAAAGTGCATGACGCTCAGGTATCCCTTATAGAATTCACGCCAAAACACCCCATATCTCCTGAAAATACCCGTTACCCTATCCACTCGTCCAATTCAACTATTTTCCGACTGATAAACCTTTAATGTTTTTAAATACTCCAACTTTCAATAGTTTGACAAATCACCCTACTCTATGATTAAGCATTATAAAAGTATTTTGACATCATTTTTGGTACACTGGTATGCAATAATCCATCGCTACAATGATATACATTCAGAAAATACATAGTTGAATTGGACGAGTGAATAGGGTATCTCATTATAAAAGAGTTGTTAAAAATCACTGGATTTAGCTGTAATTAACTGTGTCCTTTTTGGAAAGGTCTAATGGTTTTGAAAAGAGTCTGGAATTAAGCTGTAATTAACTGTGTCCTTTTTGGAAAGGTCTAATGGCATGAATGGTTTTGAAAAGAGTCTGGAATTAGTAGCTGTGTTCAAACCATTTTTCTTAAATCCTCCTTTACTTTGTCCCGGTACTTTGTTTGACAGATTTATACATGTATTCAGAAGATACATCTAAGCATAACTTGTGTGTGGGGCATGGTTTACAAACTTGAAAGTTATGTTATTATCTGAACACAAACCAATTTGAAAACACATTTGAAATAGATTGTCAGCTATTAATATGTTAAAAAGGAAAATATAATCTTCTCCGAGTTGCTAAATTTATAGGGGCAAAATGTACCTAATGGTGCCAAATTTGGCATGCACCGCTAGTTGAGAATCCCTGATATATATCATCATATTTTACATACTGTGCAATTATTTATCTGTACCCTTGACACAATGGTGACAAACGTACAATTTTTCTAGGTGGACAGCAGTTTGTGGCCCAGCCACTTAGTACAGAACTGATTACGGGGATGTGCCGCAAACTTGGGTAGCAAAATCAGGATGTCTGGTATGCCAATGGGTCCTTTTTCTTTTCAAAATGTGGTATTTTGATGGTTATGTTTTTCAAAAGATTATTTTTTGACTAAAATAGTTGAAATTTGCACAAAATGGCGCAAATTTTGGATTTTTTCCTTCTAAATTTCGAACAAAAATCAGCTTAAATTCATGCCAAATTAGTGTAAATTTTCATAGAAAATTTCAATTTTTGTATTTCTCAAAATTTGGGCATTTCGTATATGGGTGGGTCCCTTTTTCTTGAAAATTGGTATATACATGGGTGGTATTTCACACTTCCCAGCGGCATACCCCTACCAAAACCAAATTTAAGTTAACCCCCCTCCCCGGGTTTGCGGTAAAGTTCTTATAAGAGGTTATTGTAAAAGCTCCATCCCTCTCATGCATAATTGGCTGTATCCAAAATCAAAGGGAAATGCACATAATGATGTGAATAAGGTTAAAAATGTTAATTTTAGATTTTGTTTGATTTCAGCCAGTAACATCCTCCTTGCCCGCTTGAGTACCCGCGTTGCCAAACCCAATGGCCAGTTTTACCTGGAACCTGAAGCTGTGTCAGAATTCATGAAGAAACAATCAGTCAAAGATCTACCAGGTTGGTTCATATGTAATCATATCTGTGTATATGAGAGTAGCCAGTTTTAAACTGATTTGTGGCCCATATAGCATCATTTGCTGTCGAAGTGATGAAGTGATAGTGGGGCGCTCTACATGGGAGTGCAAATCCAGATGAATGCGCATCGCCGCAGGCTTTTTGGCGTAGACTGTGGCTACATATGGGCGTCAGATCCGGATCTGCTGTACAGCACTCTGCGCACATGCGTACGTGTAAGCGGTCTACGGAGAAGCGGATCTAAGATCTTGATCTCGGATATGCGCATGCATCTGGATCTGCGCTCCGTGTATATTGCCCCACTGTGGGGAGCCCTGGCATCATGCAAACTATACACGTAACTCATAGTGGGATACATAGTCTTAACTAGAGAAGCACTAAGTAATACGGTTTACTGCTCGAGTAATATTACTATGGGAATTATTTTGACCTTGGTTATTGTCAACACTGCTGCAGTTAGCATGGGTAATTCAAATTGATATAGAGCCCTGTGTATGTTTGAACGGTTGCCAGGTTCTGGGAATCAGATTTTATTTTGACAACAAATAGACACATGTATATTACTCTCTGAATATGTCAGAATTTGTCAGTAGCAATCAGTCTATAGATATTTCTTTGTCTAAGGGGTTGCTTCAAACGCAACCGGCGGTTGGCCGCCCCGGAACCATTAGTTCTGGGCAGTCGCCATTGTTAAGAACAATAGCAACCAGCCAGAATCGCAACTACCGGTTGAGTTTTGAAGTGATTACTAATGTATTTATTCATTTGCTCATCTAAGCACAGGTGTCAAATCACATTAAAATTGAGATGGTCTCTCTCCCCATTAAAGGGCAATTCAAGATCCAAATTTCATCCCAAGGTCACTTCTATCAAATTTGTGTTATTAACTATTAAAATCGTCAACTAGTATATGTTACAAATCCCTTTGAAGCCATATAAATTAATGGGTTGAAACTATATTATAGCATGATATTATAGCATGTGCTGATTTCAAAAATTGACTTAATATCTGTAGGAGTTGGCTGGTCAACAAGTCGTAGATTGCAAGCCATGGGACTTGTCAGTTGTGAAGATCTGCAGAAACTCTCCATTGGCGTACTCCAAAAAGAATTTGGCCCCAAGACTGGCCAATCACTGTACCAGTTTTGCAGAGGTGTTGATGACAGACCAATCAAAGGACAGCATGTGAGGAAGTCTGTATCAGCAGAAATCAATTATGGGATACGATTTAAAGAAGTAGGTACCGTACTACTAACTCAATCTAATTGTAAACTAAACATATTTTTGGTATTTTTGAAACTTTGAATACATATTGTAACTGATTTCTTATCTTTTTCCCATAGCCTTTTACTTTTTAAAGGTAAGGATGAAAAACATGTATTTCTACCGGGATTCAAATCTGGGACTTCTTGTTTCCAAAACAAAATATTCAAACAAAAAGAGAGTTCTTTGATACTTGGGAAATACTCTCTACTTGCATTTTAAATTATATTTGATCATTGATGATAAAATGTGTGTTTGTTTTTCTTATTAGGACACAGAAGCAGTTAAATTTGTCACAGAGCTAGCAGGAGAAGTCCACAAACGTCTTCAAGCCATTAACATGTTGGGAAAAGTCATCACGCTAAAACTAAAAGTTCGTCAAGAAGGAGCTCCGAAAGAAACATCCAAATTCTTAGGCCATGGTGTGGTTGATAATATATCCAAGTCTGTCAACTTGCCTGTGGCGTCAGAGAGTGTTGATGTCATTAGGAACGAGAGTGTCAAGTTATTGAAGCAGGTGAAGGTGTCAGCTGATGATATGAGAGGGGTAGGTTTGTTTGTCGTTTGTATGAAACCAATCAACCAATCACGCACAAGCTCATTAGTATACACGATTTTGGTAATAAAATTTTCTGAAAATTCTCTCGCATTTCAGTGCAATAAAAGTGAAAAATAAATAGAACTAGACCCATGCATTATTAGATACACTAATTCTGAACAACTTTTTGCTGATGGTACCATAAGCTTACCGACACAAAGAGTGATATTCCATTTGAAATCAGCTGATTGAGCTTAAGCAGGCCTGGCTTAAGATTTCAAGTCACATCAGGGCGATCACACTAAAAGTGATTTGTTAGTGCTAACGCTAATTACAAGTTTGAATTTGTATGCAACCAGTTAACGAGAATGCGAACTTAACATTCTGGTTATTGTGTTGAAGGGTCACTTTTTCTGCCGGCAATTGCTGGAAAGTGTAAAAATCAGCTTCGGAAATTCTCTGAAAGTTTTGTTTTGAAAAGGTTTATAAACACATACAATGGAAAAGGTATACTTTAGGTCCCTTAAAAACTTGACCCATGACCCGAACTTACCTCATTCAAATCAAATCAAACTTTATTTCCCTAAAATTTTACAAGTAAATATCAAAACCATATCAAACACAACAGGCAAAATTTACGGAGGAGTGGACTAGAAGGCCAGAAAGGCCTGTAGGGTAGTCTACCCTAAAATAACTTGCACGTTAAATACATGAAAAAAACAATACAACAACAGCAAATAAAAGAAGACAGGGCAAGGACAGGCTCAAAACCATTAACCATGACCCGACCCTAACTCACTAACTATTACCCGACCTCCCATATAATTCTCTAAATACACCCATTACAAAAAGTACCTAACTAGAAAAAAAGTATAAAAAAACTTATAAACAAACAAACAAATATTGAATGCCAAACTATTGGCCATATATTACATAGCTAAGTTCTTTTGCATGAAAATGAAAAGTCCCCAGTTTTAATATTTTTCTAAAGCATCTTTATTATTTGGACCATTTTAAATTACATAATTTGGTTGGTGACTATTTTGTGGATGGGAAGTAAAAGCAAACTAAGCCAATTGAAGTGAGGAATATGTTATACAAATATTGACTGCTTTGAGGGAAATTCTTAAAATTATTGACTTTACTTTGTTACATTTTGTTATCATTGTTTTTATGATTTCCAACAGGTTGGAATCCAAATCAGCCGCCTTGTATCCAAGTCTTCATCTGCCAATGCTGCAAGTTCAGGAAATAAATCCCTACTAGACTTTATTGGAAAGGGACAAAGAGAAAAGTCTGACTCTATATCCAACTCATCCACCTCCAATGAAGCAGTTGTCAAGGCAACCAACTCATCTTTATGCAATGATGCCATTCCAGGGGAGGTCAAAAAGACCAAACCTCACAGAACAACCATGTTGGATTTTGTTTCCAAGCAACCGCCTCCATCACAAATAACAGATCAGTCTTTGAATGATGATGATGATTTTATAACCCCAGCAAAACCTAAGAAACTCCCACCATTGCCAGTGTTGCCAGATTTTAAGACCCCAAGTGAATCAGGGACTCCAGTTGCCAGAGTGGTTAACCAGAAGGATGAATTCAACTTTCCTACTCCATCGCAGGTAAAGTAAAAGTCATCATTACTTTTGTAGATGGTATACAATTATCTAGAGTGCAAGGTCCTAATGCATGTGAATGCAAAAACCTGGTATGCTAGATGGCTTGAGCCTTGCCTGTTTTGTCTATACTGTAAAAAGAATAGTGGCTTTTAGTTTATTGTACTTTCAGTAAATGAACTTTCTACCATCTTTCAATGCGTAATATAGAATTCATTAATGAGTACTGAATTAGGAAAAACACACACTTTGATTTTTGGTGTTGCTAAAATTTGCAAGTTTAGTAGATTCCCTTGAAAGATTAATTCTTGGGAAGAAAATCAAGAACAAAAAACTGTTTCATTATTTTACTGCACAGTAATTTGGTATGCCAGGAGAGTTCGATGATGGAAGCAAAAATTGTATCTATCTTCATCTTCATGCAGGTTCATATTGAAACCAGTGTTCCCCCTAAGGATTTTGGCTTTGCACCAGAGCGACATGAAAAAAAAAAGTTCAATGCCAAAATTGAGAAGATCACCTTAAAATGAGAGTGATTTTGAATATAATCTGAATAAAACGGGAATAAATGAAAGTTGTATTAACCAAAATCCTATTTTTGCCTTTTGTGTTTTGGGAACTCTTTGCGCCAATTTTTGAGCTTCTGCGCCAATTTCGCGACATTCAGTCTTAGCGGGAACACTGATTGTAACTTAATTACAAACTCTTTGCTTCAGCTGGATCAGTCAGTTCTGTCTGCCTTACCAGAAGACATTAGAAGTGAAATTCTTGCCAAATATGAAACCAAAGATGCCAGCATGTTGCCAAAAGATAGGTAAATAACCCATATACTAAGGGGTCGCTTCAAAACTCAGCCGGCCGTTGCCTGCTGGTTCTGGATGGTTCTGGGCGGTTCAACCAGAATATACAATAGCCAACCACCCAGAACCGGTTGACAACCACCGGTTGAGTTTTGAATCCGCCTCTAATTAGAGTGATATACAAGTACCACCGATATAGTAGCAATGCCTAAAATAGGGGATCTTTCAGTGACAGATCAAAGATTCTGGGTCTTTCAGATAACTGAAGACTTCTTATGAATCCCTTAAAAATCCTGATGAATTCAGTTATTGTGACTAATCAAAGTTAATACAAATAGAGGGTCTTTAGGAGAGAAAATCATAAATTTGGGGTCTGTTGTTGTCAAAGCAGAAATTTTAGGTCCTTGAGTGACAGAAGATGTACAAGGAAATAGGAGTCTATAGACTATGCATGTAGGCTTAGAAATGACGGTCTTCTTCATGGCACATTGCGCATCTCTTATTGATGAGGGGTTGACACCAGCCTTTAGTGTTTATACCTTATTATTCACAACCCCTTGAGTCAATGCAGAGTATCTGGGAATGGCCATATGCTTGTAACTATCAAGAGGCAGATAGATTGATTGATTTTAGGATTTCACATTGCAATAAATGAGTAAATAGTAACACAATAGTAAATTGTATATACCATGTAGTCTCTGAAAAGCCTACCCTGACCGTATGTCAAAGTACGTCATCTACTCTAGGACCAGAGTGCATAGTCGCTATACCTTCAAAAGTATATCATCTCTCTAGGACCATAGAGCTCATCTAGATGCCGAACAGGCTTTGATGAGAATAAGCGTAGAAGTAGAAGTAGAAGTAGAAGCCTATTTGATCTAACAAATCAGCAAAATGTATTATATTCATCATGGTTCTATCTTTAGATCTCCATCCATTGATGAACCCAGTACCTCGACTGGTATTTCCCATAACTGCCAACATCTTCCAGCATTACCACGGCAACAACAGGAAAGATGGGATCCACAAGTTCTCGCTGAATTACCAGAAGACATCTTAGCAGAGATCATGGAGGGTAGAGACCAGGAGACTGGAGAACAGGAAGCACCAGCTGAAGAACCTAGAGTGAAATCTGAAGACATTGAGGCATTACCTAATATGTCACAGGTGGGAACAAAGCATGTATAGACCATATCGATAATTGACCTACTCCCGCTGTTGATGGGGTAAATCCACAGAATCGGACGGGGAACGGAACTCAGAGCGAGAGCAAGTAGTGTGTTTATCATACTTGGCCTTGTTCTGAGTTCCGATTCCCCGTCCGGTTCTGTGGATTTACCCCATCAACGGCGGGATTATGTCAATTATCGATATGGTGTATAAAATGACTATATTTCTAAATTTTCCATTCATGAGATTTTAGCAAATGATCAAACAAATTTGCTTTGTGTATTTGCTCAAAAACTGCAATTCTGTGGTGCAGTAGTTAGTGCTTTAGACTTGTGATTGAAAGGTTGTGGGTTCAAACCCCATGACGATGGGAAGAAACTCTATATGAATTGGTGTAGAAGTTATTTCCCACTCTGAGCAAAAGTAAATTATTTTTTAAGATCAAAAAGTGCAGCTCTGTATACTCAATTTGACCAAAATGTCAGTTTATAAACTCCAAAAATCTTTAAGATTTTCAAATCTTTAGCCAAGTTATTTTGCACAAAAATCTGTTCTTTAAATCCATATTTCATCATTTTGTACCCTGTAGACATCCCTGTTCCAAATAGTACTGAACCCAGGTTCAAGCCTCTTTAAAGCTTCTTGAATGCTGATTCCTTGAAAAAAGAGTCCAGGTGATGAAACATTAAAGAAATGTAGGTTGGCACAACGGTTACTTAGCATCGACTCAGACCTACCCAGTTTAACATATACCTTATTTATTAATACTCCAACAGCTTGACCCTAGTTGTTTAGAGGCACTTCCCCCTGAGCTACAGCAAGAATTACAGACAGCTTATGAGAGGCAGAACAAGACGACCAACCCACCTAAAACAACTCCAAAGAAGAGTAACCAAGGCACAAGACCATCCCCTTCAAAAACTAGTCCATTTACGATCAAGCGTCGTCGAGGAGCAGGAAGACCTCGTAAGACAAGCCCTCAGAAGAAGGTTAATCGCAAAGATCCAAATCAACCTGGAATTATGGATATGTTGGGAGGGAATGTTAGACCATCTCCAGTCAAGGTGAGGTATGATATAGATAATAATTGTAAACTCATTTTAGGTTAAAAACTATCTTCTTCAAATTTCCATAAGCTCTTTTCATTTATTCAGACATAGAACTCAAACCTGGGATCCCTGTAACTTGATTCATGGCCCAGCAATTATTTGGGAATGAGTTTTTGTACCTCGGTTATTTTACAGGCGTGGTCTCATGAGTGCTCTTTGTGACAAAAAACTGCACATATTGGTCAGCACAAGGAACAGATGAAAAAGCAAATGTTGTTTACAAATGAAATAATACACACACTACCTACTGAGCTTATTTACCAAAAAAAAAATCCAGAGGTATAATAATTCAACTCCATGCACTACATGATGTCGTCAGGCAGTGTTCCCTCCAAGGTTTTAGAGCTTGCGCCAATTCAACCATTTTTGACAACATTGAGGAGATGCCTTGCAGAAAAATCACTAGACAAGACTTCAAAATTAGCTAAATAAGTACTAAAAAGCATTGGCCTTGCACATTTTGAAATACCTGTTGCACCAATTTTCCAAACTTCTGCACCAAATGAGTGCCATATGGCCTTCAACAGGTACACTGGCATCAGATGTAGATTCCCTTATTAAATTTTGTGATTAATTTGCAATTTGCTCCTGCCATTTTTGTCTTCCAGACTAGAATCCCTGAGGTGACTGATCCAGCAATGATGAATCTTGGAGACAAAGGCCAAAGTGAAGAGAGAATACCTGAACAGGTGGATGATAATCCAGAGGAGGAGTCTGAGACTAAATACCAGCCAGTCAATCTGTGTGGTGCTGTCATGTTAGAGGATGTCAAGAAATTGCTCAAGGAATGGATGTCAGCTTTCCCAGGTATGAAAAGGTCTATCAAAGTTTGTTACTGGGTTAGAGCAACATTTGGTGTGAATTGCCTCATTAAGACACTAAAAGGTTATAGTTTTGAAAATCAGCATTCACAAAAAATATTGAATTTGGCTAACATAAAAAGAAACCTGTTTGTCATACTCGAGGATAGCGTATTGTGGTTTATACTAAAGCAAAAATCTAGGTTGTTTTTTTCTTTCGTAAAACACAATATGATATCTTGCAGATTTTAAACTCTCTAGTAGCAATTAGCTACATTTATTAACTCCAGTTAAAAGAATTACTTAAGGTTTTAAGAATCAGTAACTGTTGTTATGCATTACTACAAATTGTTTATACAATAAAAACTGTACACAATTGTTTTTGTGGTGTTTGTCTAAGAATCATGCTAGTTTTTTTAATTAAGCTCTTTTCTGAGGGAGATAATTTCTTAGCCTAAACAAAAGTGCTATTTTTTTAGTTTTTTTTTTTAATTTAGTTATTATTTGTCAGTAGCTGCAATCATTCTTGCATTTCCTCAAAAAATATTATCACATTTTTGGCAAATAAAATCAAAATTATTTCAATTTGCTTTCTACTTTTTCACTTTTAAAAATATAAATCTACCTATAGCTAAAGTTAAACTAAAGTTTATCCAAATGAGTGATATAGCACATTTATTTAGATTAGTGTTGGGTTTTTTTTTTCAGAGAACATTTAGATTTTTGAAATTTACTATAGAATTAAAAAGTTCCCTTTTTATACCCATTTTCAAATGGAATAAATTCTGCTTTAGCAAACCATAACACATACAACTCAATTTTCTAAAGTCAGACTGCTAATCATGTAGTGTGCGTAAACACAAGTTGGTTTAAATACCAGGCTAGATGTCCACTTTCTGTTTTACTTCATCTTGACAATTTAGGTTAGAAATTGTGATAAGTTATTATCACTTTTGATTTAAGATAAAGGCAACTTTCATTTTAGTATTTGTTCAGTGAATTAAATATGTTGCTTTTGAGGTGAAGGCCGTGTTTTTGAGCAAAACATGGCATGGCAAATGTCAAGTTTCTTTGGTATTATGCGTTTCCTCTTTATGTAAATATATATTTACATTTACTGCCTCCATTAAACAATGCCAATAATTTGCTATCTTTCCTTTGATTTCCAATACGATGTTTTTGACATTATTACATAGAAAAAATCCATTATTCAATTTTCAAAGAAAAATTCTGTGAATTTTAGCATTTATTCAATATTTGAGTAACCTTTGGGGCCGATTTTATTAACATTTAGCGTGATGGTCGCTAACCCTGCTTTTATCGCTTAAAATGATCTGCTAAAAATGATCGCTAAAAAGCGGATTTTAGCAATCATTTTTGGAGTTTAGCGATCAAAACGGGGTTAGCGACCAACGCTAAATTGTAAGTGAAAGTGTCCCTTGGTTTATAGTTTAGAAACAGTCATTATTGTGATATATTGTAGTTTGAAGTAAAATTGATATAGAAAGATAATTTTTTTACATCAATTCCAAAAAGTGCATGTTAAAATAATAGTCATACAAGTGATATTATCTTGTTTCAATTATCACTTTCAATCTAAAAACAAATCATTACTTTTATGTGCTTTATCAGTCTCGAGCAGCCCGGCTTGATTTAGCAGCGGTATTGTCATTGATGCATTGATGGTAGATGTAGCTAAATGCACATGGAGCCATATATTTTCTCTTGGATCATAATTTTTTTAGGCCTTATATATACATTTTCATTCTTAAAGATCCAAAAATCTAATGATGAACTCATTTTTTGCAATATCGTTAATTTTTCTAGGAAAAACCCCCGCTAATTTTGACAAAAAGTTGTTTTTGGAAAATTATCCAATAAACTCCCTTGACAAGTTAGCTCATGAACAACAACAGATATATCACCCAACTTGCTCAATAGGCTCAAAATTCGATACGTTTTCAAAATATTCTGTAACTTCTGAAGATCTTGACCAATGTTTGAAAACTTAGAAGCTATGAATAAATATAGTCTCTTTATCACTATAACTAAGTAATTTGTTAAGATATGCCATTGTTTCTCCATAAAAATTCCTCTGTTGCTTAATATTTTAAAGGGACTAGCCCAGATTCCGCTTAGAATTAAAAACTTAACATTTCATAAAGCTTTAAAACTGTATCAAAATTAAGAATAAGTAGACAATTCCACACAGAAACCTCTTTTACGGCGTAATTATAATGGCCAGGGCTTGTATCCACTGGAAAAGGTGTAATATAAATGCCGAACAAGTGTTCCTGCTAAGGCCGTATGGCGCGCCATTGGCTCAAGAGCCAGGAAAATTGGCGCAAGGGGTTTCTAAAAAATCCTAACAATACTTTTCTTTGTCTTTAAAATTTATTTTCAGCCTCAGCTCATGATTTTGGTGCAAATACCTCTTCAACATTGTCAAAATTGATCCAATTGGCGCAAGTTCAAAAACTTAAGCGGGAACACTGGCTGGAAATATTATTATTATTATTGATAAAGAATTGATTTTTTAATGCTTGTGTTAATCTTTGTAGCTCGGTGATATGACTGTTCCCAGTGTTTTCTAAATCCTAAATTTGTATCTCAGATGGATTTATCTGTTAATAAATCAATCAAACATGCTTAGGACAATTTTATGATTCAAACAGATCTTTCAAAAATAAGTTGTTTGACCATCACAGACATAAAAACAAGACATTTATTAGATGTAATACTAAAAACACACAATATTTTATGCCCGGGCATAAAAAAATTTAGTTGCTAAAAAATTGTGTTTTATTCCAATATTCCACAAATTTAGGGAGAAACTATATATATTGTTAGGTTATAATACTATAAGGCAAAAAAAAAAAGTTTGTTTCCTGTCGGTGGTCAAAAAACCTAAATGCGAAATACGTTTTTTTATTTTCTTTTCTTTTCTTTTTTTTTCAATTGTTCAAGAGGTGCTAAGGCAAATTTTGATCGAAAATCCGCATGGGTGATGATTTTTTCAGTAAGAAACCCGTCCAGTTTCAAGTTTTTGTTGAAAATAAAACACTTCTTTAGTAAAAATTTTGCAATTTCCCGGTTCTTTTTATCAAATTGGCTATTTTGATTTTCGTTTTCTAAAATATCAAATAAAAAAATAAAATGCGCAAATAATGACGCCAAGACGAAATGCGCGCGGCGCACGGGAAACAAACTTGTTTTTTGTTTTTGCCTAATGATGATTTTTTGAGTCATGTGAAAAAGATATTGTTAAAAAAAGTAAGGGAAAGGATCTAAACCAGTGCCTTTAACTCATGCTGTACAGTGATTCCATTTGTTCTGAGACTTCCTGACGTTTATACATACTGTTATTTTGCATTTTGTTTTTATTGCAGAACCCCTTGATGAAGATGTCCATCATATAGTAGAATACCTGTATCAACTCATCCTGGACAGGAATTTAGAGATGGTTAACTTGGTCCTCAGGGCGGTCAAAAGGTAAGCTTGCTGGACGTCTGTCAACTGTGGGAGGGGGGGGGGGGCTCAACAGTCCCCCAATATCTTAGGAATAAACCATGTGGCAACAGACCCTTTTGAGAGGTGTGGATGGCATGTTCGTCCTTGAAGAGTCAACTGAAATGGCTCAGGTTATTGTAGCTGGAGGAACTTCACAGATGCTTGAAGTTGATATTTATTTAATTTTATTCTAAATTTCATATTGTACAGGGTGTCCCAATAAAAACGCAACAAACTTTGTACTTTTATTTTGAGAGAACAGAGCACAATGGTGAGCAAACGTTACAATAATATTATAGAGTAGACCATTTGCTTTCACATGATTTTTGTTTTGTTTAATTTGGATCTCTGAATCAAAAGTTATTGCACATTTTGTAAAGACCCGAAAAATATTGATGGTCTGATTTGTTAACCTGTAAAGATTCACCTCTGGTTACGTCATTGGGCACACGTTTAATGGAAATTGCTAAAAACATTGCATGATTAGGAGAAGCATCCCTTAAACCAATTTCATAACATAAGGACTCAATTTAATGATGATCTGCTGATATTAATCAGGTTGTTGCGTCTGGTTTAGTCAACCTGTTGCGTCCCCTTGACGGGCCAGATATATCAATCACTTACTAGAGTTCTTAAACTCCTTTGTCTTCAGTTTCCTTCCGTTGTTTCGGTTTAAGACTTATTATTGGTTGACATCTTTCATTAGAATACTTTTTTCCGACTTTTTTGGTAGAAATTGTATCTTAAACTACCCGAATGTTGCACCAGAGGTAATAGATTCAAGGAATAAGAGTGTATCAGGAAGATCCGTACTTTAATTGAAAATTTTGACCTATATAAGTTAAAAATGAACTTAGAATATCACTTAATGTTTGGTTCAGGTCAGGTAAGATTGGCTTGGATTGATTGTGCTCTAATTGGTTGCAGAATTCTCTTCATTTAAAGTTTGCATTTCTTAAAATGGATGTCTAAACTTACAAATCGGACCAAAGTAGATTTAAAGGGCTTTCTTAGATTCTTCATATCTTTGGACTGATTTAAACGGGACAAGAGGCATGTTGTAGAGTAATTACTCCACTTTGGAAAAAACATATATTACGATGATTTAATCTTTTTGCAACTATTTATTAATATTCTTTATTTGCTCGTTGCATTAATATTGGGACAAGCTGTATATACTTGGCAGGAAGTTGTATAAATGGTAGAAGATACTCTAAAATCTCAATATAGTGCACTTTTTCCTAGTTCCTGTAATGTGTTGTCCTTTTATACGGGGTATTAGATATGACAAAATATTGTCACCTCTGATTTATGACGAATGCAACTTTCATTTTATCATCTGCTCAGCGAAGTAGGTCTGTTTGTTTTGTGGTGAAGAACATGTTTAGGAGCAAAACATTGTGTGCACTATGTCTAAATTTTTAAGTATTGTATGTATAATCATGCATTTTTTCCTATGGGATTTATTGTTCAGATAGTTGTGTGAATAGTTAGTGATGAAATATGCCCCAAATGCAAGATCATGACAATTAACGTTGATTTAGGGGCGTAGGGGCATTTCAACACTAAGTACTTACATCATTTCCTATTAAACAATCCCGTAGGAAGCAGTGCATGATGGGATACATATGGTATCTTCTCTTGGTACAAATAAATAAACATATTATGTAATCAAATTTTAAGCTATTGCCGAAATTTGTTTTACTTTTGTTATAAGTGTGGTAATTTCAAACTCATTTATTGGTAAATTTAATAAAAAAAGAGAGAAAGAGTTGTAAACAAATGAGAGCACTGTTCAAATTTCGAATAGTTGATTATGCTAGATTATTAGTATATTGTTTCATTTGTCTGCAAATGATAAGTAAAATGTTGACATCAGATACTTTGCTTGCTTATGTGATTGGTAGGACACAATAACATATCTCTTCTACATTGTACAATAAGTTTTGATGAATATCAGCGTCTGTAGGTGACAATTACTTCTCGTAATTTTGCGGTGACTTGCAATGCATCTTTGCCCAACAAAGTAAAAACACAGTATGTGAATTTATAAAGAATAGCAGATACTTCACTTGAATCCAATCCGATGCTAAAAAGTTGTATGGTTGATATAGTAGATACTGCCTTCAAGTTATGAAAGAGATTTGATGGTATTTTTTCCCCTTTTTTTCTTTCCTTTTGCAGACTTAGTGGAAGGTGCAATATCCCAGCATGGCTTGACGCATACTCCATGATAGAAGGCAAAGTCCAAGATATCATATATGAAACCTATGGTAGTAGACTGAAAATGTAGACTTTGACTCTAAATGATGCATAATTCTTGGTAGGAGGTAGATACAATGGCTTCATGTGATATATTTTATGGTTGGAGAGAGAAAATTCAAACTTGTTGAGACTATATTCCTTGATACGTTGCTGCAATATAGTTTTATAAACTATTCATGACCATTATTTGGTCTCATTAGTTTTAGAATATCAGGCTTGGCTGTGTCTTGCCCAGTATTCTTAACCCAACCCAATAAATCATGGGGATCGATCTATCTAAATGTTACCAATTTTAGAGATGTCCGGTAAAATGGAAATATCAGATCCTACACACATGTTCATGATAACATTGGTAGAGAAGAAATTGCACAATTAAGTTAAGCAAGTACTTGTATCATTGATTGATGGATTGATTGAGGTAATTGTGAATTTAAATACATGTTGAAATGTTCAACCGTGGTGTCAGGGAAGCCATTAACATCTACCGCCACCCCAGCTCCCTCAACATGGACAAGGGACAACATGATTTTGTCACATGACCGAACGTCATCCAGGTCATGTGACGACCAAGTTCTCTAACCAGACCGTCAGTTTGAAAAAGTCATAGCGGGTGCATGACGTAAGCTCACTTACGTGAATAATTTATTTGCTGTGAGATAGGTTTTTAACTATTTTCATTAACTTAAATACAGTTTATTTTTATTTATGAATATTCTCATGAATAAGTCATGAACAGCAATAGAATTTACATTCATGTTTACCCAAATGGTAACTACACAATCTCTGTAATATCAGATCCTACACATGATAATAGGGCTCTCTACACAGAGTATAGATTCACATGAATGTGCCTCTCTGAAATCCAGATCTGAGATGCGCATCCCATAGACAATTACATATACGCGGTGTGCTGTACAGCAGATCCGGATCTGATGCCCGTGTAGCCACAGTCTACTGCAAAGTGGCTTTCAGAGATGCGTATTCATCTGGATTTGCACCCACTTGAAAATTAACCGATGATAACATAGGTAGATTTGAAATATTAAACTTGATTATGCAAAATAATTTTTGCAACTTATAGACCATTCCTATAATTGACATACTCCCACCATTGATGGGGTAAATCCACAGAATTTGATGGAGAATCCAAACTCAGAACGAGGGCAAGTTGGGTTTCCGATTCCCCGTCCGATTCTGTAAATTTACCTCATCAACGGCGGGAGTATATATAATTATAGGAATGATCTATAGCTCAATTTGGTCTGAGTCTATCCAATTTTATATCAAACTTGATCATTACATGCAGAGATGTAATATTTCTTTCAATGATGACATTGACATTTGAAATTTTCATCCACCATTTTAATTATCTTTTTGTACATGCCATGCACATTTTCAAAGTTTACAGCCTTTTCTAGTTACTAAAAACTTTATATTCTTTAAATGATAGTGTTAAAAATATATTTTATGATATAGGATTTTTATATTTATTTCAACTCAGGCTAAACAAGAGGCACTATTTTTTGGTGTGTCCACTCATCAGTGTAATACAGAGATGTTTATTTACATGATAGATTTCATAAAACAGCTTCTATGCTGGGGTGTGTGTGTGCAGAGAGAAGGGAAATCATTGACCATGGCGTATGTAATTATTATTTTTTCAAGACATCATGCTCATGATTGCCTTCTTAATTTCTCTGTGTAAGATAATCAATAAAGTTTATTATATATATATGAATATTTAGTGCATTTTTACATTTTTAGCTTATGAGTGGGTTTGGTGTGGGGTGTGTGATGGGGGGGGGTGTTTCCATGAACATTTAGTATTGATATATTTTAAGTGAATACAGATACACAGCAGAATCCCCATATTGTTTCAGAGTTTCATATAAGGCATATAGCAAGATACTTCCTCTCTTTCTCCCCCTCTCTCTATAAAAATATGACAAACTAATCTTATAATGATAATGTTGATGTATATTATCAATCATCCAGTCGAAGTATTAAAGTTATTAATTATGAATAGAATACTGGACATTAATTGCTTACTTGCAAATTTTCATCCAAACACTTTGGACTTCTTCATGGCAACTGCAGAGATAGATTGGTGGTATTGTTTGGAGTTGAGTTGGTAGGTGTCAATTGGCAAGGAATGTTACTAACTGATTGGTCCCAGGCATGTGATAGCTGGAAGCGAAGCCCCTCGTGCTTGGAAACAACATACTTTTCCCACAATGCATCATTTTACAGGCAATTACATGGATGTTCTATGGGAAGCCCAATTTCGCCAATTTTGGCAAACCTTGTCATGGAACAGTTTGAACAGCAGGCTTTGAACAGTTACAAAGGAATACCCCCAAGAATATGGCTGAGATATGTCGATGACACCTTCGTCATAATCAGAAAAACCGAACAGACCAAATTCTTTGAACACATAAATAGCATCAGCAGTAACATTAAGTTCACGCAAGAAGAATGTGTCAACAATAAGCTTGCATTTCTTGATGCCCATGTCATCATAACTGAACATAGAAAACTAGCCACCGTTGTGTATCGCAAACCGACCCATACAGATCACTATCTGCAGTTTGGGTCACACCACCCACTTGTTCACAAACTAGGTGTCATTCGAACACTTCATTACAGGGCTGAAACTGTTATTACTGATAAAAAGGCTGTTTCGCCTGAAAAAGAACATATCAAAGGAGCCCTAGAGAAATGTGGATATCCCAACTGGGCTTTTGAGCAGGCTAAGAAAACCCACAAAGACACTAAAGCTTCTTCTGACAATAAGATCACTCAGCCAAATAAGCGGGTTTTAGTGACTGTCCTATATTGTGCTGGAATCTCCGAAAGAGTAAAGAATATCTACAAACTCTTTGGCATTTCTACAGCCTTTAAACCTGTGAACAAGCTCCGCAACAGACTTGATCATGTTAAAGACAAGCCACCAAGAGACAAACAATCCAACCTTGTCTACGGTTTTAAGTGTAAAGGACCTAATTGTTCAGAATCCTACATCGGCGAAACCAAACAGTCACTAAAAGCGCGTTTAAGCCAACATAGAAGACCCAGCTCCTCAGATTATGTAGCTGACTCTGCAATCTACGAACATCTAAAAGAATCAGGACATACATTTGATACAGAGGATGT
>JXSR01S015806.1:11692-29154 GCA_000969725.1 Ophiothrix spiculata
TCTTTATTAAATTTAAACAACTTAAGGTGTTTGACTTATGCAACTTCCACATTGGGTCATTTATGTATAAATACTGTAATAACTTGCTTCCATGCACATTTGATAATATATTCACTGCTAATAGTGAAAATCATAATTATTATACCAGACATGCATCTAATTTCCAATTTCCCAACAACAAACTTAATTTTGGAAACAAATCAATTTGTTATCAAGGTGTAAAGCCGGGATGTAATCCCGGCTAAGATGAAAAGGTTTATTTCTTCATTGAGGGATTGATTTATTATTGACCAATCCGAAGGATTGAAAGTCCGAAAGTCAATCATCAATCCCTGACATGTTAATGTAGCAAGTTAAAAAAGCATGTAAGTTTTGGTAGTAGAGCTATTCCTCAACTCTTTCACTCTGGCAAGCTGCTCCCAGCGGCTTGCAAAAGTTTGCACTATTGGCCAGAATTTCTACTTTGATTTGATTTTTTCAAATTGCTCTAAAAATGAAAACCACAAGCCCTAATTGTTCAAAATTTGCCAGCAAGCAGTTAAAAGAAAGAGCTATCTACTGCCATCATTTTGATTAGCAAAGAGAACAACCCTGGCGTTATACAATTATTGTATGCTATCATAAAGTGAGGTGTCTGTGATCCACTCTGAGCGGCTTTCCGTCAAAATAGGACGGATGGTGAAAATCTTATTCCGGAGTGAAAGAGTTAATACTTGGTTTCACTGGAACTTGTCAGCAGAAAATGTGTTGTCTGTGCAGAGATGATATGTTGAAAGCCGCGATTTACTACATAGGTATCCCATCTGCTTCATTACCGATATACCAAGTATTGCTTGAGGAGCATAATTGCATATACATAAAGCAAGACGATGCATGTAATTGGCATCTCCTTACAGGATCAACACATTTGAATTTATTTCTCTCCAAACATGTTCTCATGAACAAAATCATGTTTTGGAGGACAGTGCATTTTAGTTAAGAGTGGTTAGGTATAGCTATCATTAAGTCTCAAGTTTTGTTCATAAACCAGTATTGTGTTTACAAAAGAGAAAAATGTGCACCTACATGAACCAGCAGTATTCTTAAAGAACTTTTACATCACACATATATCCACTGTACGATGTTCCCTTCTTATTTTTGTTCAAGACCCCATTTTATATTGAAACTTTGGAATAGTTTTATGGTGACTTGAACTTTTTATCAGGATTGTTTGATTGGTATTTATATTTTTTTGAGTAGTAAATATCTCTTCTTCATGTTCTACATGGAATTGCCCCCTCATTGTTAATGACAAATTTTCCTTTTTGTCACTATCAAGATGGCACTGTCTGTAATCACCACCAAGTTGTATATTTTGCTTTTACTATTCGCATGGAATTGAGAGATAACTCCATACTTTGAGAGTTGCTATATTTAATAGGACATATATAGGCGTTTCAAAGCTTTCATATCGTGATTTAAGATTCATGCTAATGGATTTCATCCACATAGTTTATAATTTTTGTCCTGAGTTGGACTGTGGGGTTTGAGGCATTATTTAGAGTAAAGTTGGTGACAGATATTTGGCTTAGATTTTAACAATCCTCTTGTCAGTAGACTTATGATTTTCACAAATTCACAATCACTGTGATTTTTACACAAAAGATCTGACAGACTACTCTGTTTTGTAACCCATTTTGAAACTCTTAATAAAAACATAACCCTTATAGCTTATTTTACATATCGTGTCACTTGCTACAAAACTATGTGAAGACAAGAGTGTAAATTGAGCACTAGCAGTCAACTTGTAAGCGAAACACCCTGTAGCCTCTGATACTACTTTCAATTCAAGGGAACCTTTTGTAAAAGAGATTAAAAATAACGTTTTTTTTACCACACATCCATACTTTTCAATAAAGTAGGTGCCACAATTAGACTGAAGGCAATGTAAAGAATAATCCAGAGTGGAGAGCCCTATAGTTTGTAAGTGCAACCAACATCCTGCATGTTTCCAAGGAAATTAGGTGCCTTCTTAAAGTTTCTCTCTCTCTCTCTCTGATATGGGCTTAGACCATTAGCAAGTTATTGATTACTGCTGGTGAATAATCTCAACAAACTATTCCAATTATTTCTATTTAACTTTCTGTACTCAATTTAAAAGATTTCTTGTTCGTCTAATTAGATAATTGTATTGTCTTTGATCATAGGTAAGACGGTGGTAAAACATCATGTTTTTGTGACATAAATACATTATGTAACATTTTAAAAGGGGAAGAAATTAATTTACAAAATTTGCAGTTCATGGCTCGGTCACAAGTTTTTATAGGATCGCCACAATTAGATTATCGTCTGCAAATTAATACATCATAATGGTGAATAATTCGACAGAGTCGCCATGGTAACAATTTGCATGAACAGACCAGTATGTCTCAGAATTGGCAATGATCCATCCCAAAGCTATCAGGATTATGTTAACGCGAAAAAATTGAAGTAATTAAGTTAAAAATAATTATTATGGAGACGGTAAACATATGTGTTGCATGATGAGTGATAACTTATAATTCTTGTCTATCGATATCAGAATTTGATGGCATAATTATGATAGAAAGTGACACGAAACAGACGCGTCTTGATTTTGAAACGCCCACAGTATAATGTATGTTAACAAGTTAAATCTGCTATCACACCTAGGAAGACTACATGTGATCATGAGTCAGCTTTAATGTTGTCAAGTTCACTGTGTTGGTCATTAATTAAGTTGTTACAGGGCTTGTATGCCATTTCTTATTGTCAATTGCGAATTTAATTTGGGATACATCCAAATGAACTTAAAGTGTGAATAGGCACTATAGGCAAAATAAAAGTTTATTGGACAATTTGAACAAAAATCCATGGTAGGGGTTGCATTCACAAACAATTGGGCCCTGTACTCTGGAGTTTTGTTTACACTGTCCAATAAATTGTTGTTTTGTGTCATTCATGGTGCTGAATTGTTGTACTTCTTTTATAACCCTGGCATTGTACATAACATTTCAAACCTATCTTATCAAAAAGGCAATGGTGAAAAACATCACGCCACCCCATTTCAACGAACCCATGAAACCCATAGCAGTTCACCACTGAGTTGAAATGTGGGCAGCGATTCAATCCCTACAAAGTTTTGTAGGACAACGATGACGAAATAGTAATTTGCTTTGTAATTGTTTCTGATATGAACTGAATGAATGGACTGAATTTTGAGTGGATCTTTTTCTTGTCCAGTGCATGATAGGTACCACTTGTTTGACCCTTACATGGTCAAAGTCTTCCACTCTCCTATTAGTGGTCGGGGGGGGGGGGGTCTCTTTAAGGCCCCGTATCCATTGGCTGTACCCGTATGCTGTGTGCACTTGTCTTGTTTTCCATTGTTTGTAATTGTGTGGCACAACACAGACAATAAACTTCGTTCTGCTTAGTGATCATATCAGTGATCTTGTGGATTGATTCCAGTGTGAATATAGGATATCTGCATTGAGATTTGCATGGATGCATCTTTTAATGTGTCCAAAAAGATTGCCTGCTTGGTAAATACTCTGTCGAGAATGTTGGTGTGGAAATCAGTCAAGTTGGCTCAAATGGTTCGATGCTTGCTTATGGTGTGGAAGGTCCCAAGTTCATACCCAGCTTTGCTAAAAGTTGATTGTGCCTGAAAGCCCTCCCTTGGACAAGGAACTAACTGTGTATTGTTTTATGGAAACCAGTACGAAACTTAAGGAGCTGATCAGGGCTGCAGTGGTTTATATTTGAACCGATCAGGGCTCAGCATCCCTAGAGGTTGCTACAGAACCTGAAATGATGCTTGGTGTGGATGGAGCTTGCTTGGGCTACAGTGGTCAGTGAACACATGTAAAGTGTGCTGAAGCGATGTTGAATTACAAATGAGGGAGGCATAGCGCACTCTAAATCCCTTATATTATTTTATTTTATTTATATCCAGGGACTTTCTAATTGCTTAATTTCTCATATTGTCTTACTTATTAGTCTCAAGATTTTACGAAGGCAAGCCATCTGAAAAGCACAAACCCGTCGTCCCTGTTTTAAATGCTCCTGTTTCAGAAATTAAGGTGGCTGTAGATAAGAAGAAACTCTGTAGTGTTCAAGTTAAGATTGTGTGGTAATTTTGTTTGTACCAATATTCTCCTCTCAACGCTCCTTGTAGGGTTATGGAAAAGAAGATATCAGGTCCTTCCCATCATGCCTTGCTTCTAGTGAGATTTGTACAGGTTTTAACAAGAAGGTTTAGTGATAAAACACATCTGAAATGCAAAATTGGTATGAGGTCTGCTAATTGTGCTATGTTTCATCACTGAACCCTCTCATTACAACCTGTACAAAAATCCCATTGGAAGCAAGGCATGATGGGAAAGTCCTGATTTCTCTTTTTGGGTTAGGTATTAAAAAGCCTGAATTTGGAGGTGACATTAAATACAAAGACTCTAAAATTTGATGGTTTTGTGTGCGTGCATTAAAATTTTGCTATATTAGGCCTAATCTATTTTGTATCAGACAACTTTACAAGTTTTCTGTACTCAAGAGGTTAAGATAAACAAGACATACATGCAATAGTACATGCAATGTTTTGCAAACCTTCAAAACATTGGTTAATGTTTGTCATCATTGAGCAAAAACCAATCCAAATCAGGAAACATGAGCAATTGAATTATATCTTATCAAACTCAACCCATTTAACCTAGAAATATAGATTAATTAACAACTTCATAATTAACGTCTAATTTAGCTCGCATAATGCCAATTTCCTTCTCCACCTAATGCACACATTAATTAATTATGGTTAATTATATGATAAACACAAAACAGTGCCAAAATAACAAATAGTTGAGACAGTCAGCGCTTAATGAGGATTGACAAGGACAGCCATGATCCATGGTGCTAAAAACACATACAGCTATCAGCTATGTTTGAGTAAGACTTCCCCAAAATACTTGAATAATGTATAATTAAGTTTGAAAATGTCATACTTCTTAAGTGACTTAATGAGTTATATAGGATATTTTGAGAAATTTCAAAAGGTGAAAATGTTGTGAATATAAGTAGAATGAATATGGCAGTTGAAGAAAGATGCGCATTTGATTTTGTAAATAAGATTAGATAAAATTGGGTAGTAAGCTTAAAGAGGTAAGCTTATAAATTGTAAGCTTATAAGTTTGAAAACTTTAGAAACCTTCCACAAGATCAGATAAAATAAATGCATAATGTAGTACGGAGGTCAGATAACACATTGTGCTGAATCTAGGATCATTGTGGTTGTAATGCTTAGTGTCAATGCTTAGCTCTCTAATTTTTGAGATGTTGTTTGGAATGTGAACAGATCTAGAAAATTGGAGTTAAGTTTCTAATCCTAACAAGTCACTCAAGTAATGTCATCTCCATGCATAAATTACAGTACAGAGCGTGTTGCATAAATGCTAAACATAAACATTATAGTCTGTAGGTTTATATACTTTCCCTGTATCATTTTTGCTTTACTATTAGGCTGCGATCACATAGAAGTATACGCATTGGTATACGGTATACAATATTCGCTATACGCTCTTGGGGAGGCAGTCATGTGTTTAGTGATGAGTATAATCCCTGTCAATTTCAAATATGAGTGCCTCCCCTGGAGCGTATAGCGAATACCGTATACTTCTATGTGATCGCAACCTTACACACTCACTTGTAGTGCAAAGACACACCAGCGATGATTTTGCATAAAAAAGTACTAGCCACACGACACAAGTGATACACGAATACTAGACAAGTTATGTCACAAACAGTTCTAGTGAAAACCAAACACAACGCCGCCAAGTACATGACACAGGTAATCAATTAACTGCGGTTTAACTTAATTCAATTTGCAGAAAGCCCACATAGCCGATGACTAGTACCGTAACCAACAGGTGGTTGATAGATAACCATCAAAATGCCCATGACTAGTCATACAGGGTTGGCAGATATTCAAGGAGTTGAAGGCAATGTTATCACGGGGTACTGGGTGTGGTGACAAGTTATACGGTTAACCAGAATGGCTTGGGACAGATTAGCTAATGGCTACCCTGGATTGCCAGCCGATGATTAAAACATTGAGGTCTGGGGGGCTTAAATACTTTTCTGGGTTGTGTTAAGAATTTATGATTAAAATATTGCGGTCTGAGGCTTGAAATACTCGGTGGGTTTTGTTAAGGATTTGTGGCTGTTGATACAAGATCTTCCTTTGTTGGTTATATGGGATAGATTGAGTAACTTCCTGGCGAGGGATTGGATTTTGGAGTTCAAACTTTGTGTCTAGTGCAGTCTGGACATGCAAGTCACTACTTACAAGTTTGTCATTAGTTTTTGAATTTTGTTGCATATACAGAGGCATTGGTTGGTGCTTATGTGTTGATTTGATGATGCAAGATGTGTGCTATAAAATGTAACATAATAATATACTCAGAATTTACTATTATGTTTCTTTTGGTAGTTTCAGAGATACTGCTCCACTTTAGTCCAGAAAATACAATGTGAGATGCATGCTCAGTCAAGTAACTTACCAACCATACAAAGCCAAAAGAAAAATGTTACCATTATCAAGTAATAATAACCTCCGATAATGACTTCTGTATGTGATGTCCTTGCTTGTATCACTTGAAAAACAAAAATACATGTAAGAAATTGTACAGTGGGTGTCATGTTTTAAACATTTATAAAAGATGGTAAAGTAATAAATGGAGTCCTTTGGTTTTGTCCAAAACAGGAATATTGCAGTTAGGATTGGGCCTTATTTTCATTCAGTCGCTGTTCAAAAATGTTGGTGTTTGTTATGAAACTCGGTTCTTTCCTTTCACCGTTACGTTCCCTCATAAAAGTACTTTGGCTCAAAACAAACGCCTCCGTATTTAAAAAGTGACCTCAAAAAGATGTTGTGCATTTCTTATTGTCTTATCAACAGTACATAGGAGTATATCTTTGTAGTTAAGGTGTGGTTGCTTATCGTACACATGTTTTAATTCAAGGCATGTTTACAATCAAAAATCATTAGATGTATATAGATTGCTCATAAGCCTTGTTTCCCCCAATTTCAAAACCATTATGTTGACATGAAATATTGCCTGATAATCGTTTTTGACGGGGTATGTATGTGAATGTTTAATCCATGTTGGCTTTTAGTCACATCCTTCTTGGCATATGATTGAGGCAAATTGAAATGTGTGGTTTTTGTAGAATTGATCTGAAAATCTAGATTATCAACGGTATTAACAACCAGTGACGTATGTAGACTATCCAGATTTATAGAATCATACTTAGTAGTTGAGCCAACAAAAGACTTTCAATGGGCAAATAATCCAAAAATAGAACAGCCAATTTTTTTCCTTATGTGTCTGATTCCAGGTCTGATTTTTGTAAAATTGCTCAATTGCATGTATTGAAATTGCTGCTTTTAACTGGTATAAATGTTAAAATTGCCATTTTACAAACACAAGAAAAGAGCTATAGTCATAAGAGAACCGAAGTTTTTGGAAGAATTTGATAAAATAAATGGAGTGCCAGGACTTGCAAGATATTTTAAATATGGGTGCCATCAGTCACATATGTAAGTATTCGCTGACTTGTGGTTGCTACCAAAAGGTGTAGGCACCCTTGTTTTATATTAGAGAGCTGATTAGTTAAAAACTAATCACATCATGACTTGATTGGTTGAAACCCAGTCACATGATATCAAACAGTTGCAGCATTTTGAGTTAAGCCGTGAATATCAGTTCTTCTTGAGAGACTATTTTTGGATCTGAAAGACTATCTATGGCTTCAAAGTACTATTGATGTCTGAAAGCATCTAGATCATTGCTACATGCATGTGTGTTTAGCACAAATGGGCATGAGTTCCAATTTCTGAATACAATTTATTTAAAGGTATATGTTCCAATCACGTTTACAAAACCCTTCCCTCTTTTCCATATTTTATCAAATTCTTCAAAAGTAAATATCACAATCAATACATAATAACATTTTTCAAATCTCTGGATAGTTTTTAAGCTATTTGTACAAGCTTTAAAGAACACAAGTTTACCACTAGAATTAACAACAAAAACATGTTTTTGATTAATCAACTTCCAGATTTGAATTGCAATCTAGGTTATTAGTACTAATCCTATAATGTTGTACAGTAGCCAAGTTTGAACACAGATTGAATGAGTACAAAGAATTGATTGACATGTTTGTAGTCATTAAATTAACCGCTTAATTGGATAAACGAAACAAGACTTGGTATTGTCAATGTCCAAGTTGATTAACTTAATCAGTTTACTAGGAACAAAGGGTCTAAACAGGTTAAGTATTGTGTTGATTGATCTTCTTGGGAAATGATGGGACAAATTAAGTTTGTTGCAGGAGTGTGATTCTTTAGAATTTCTTCTGATTTCTGGATTTTTTTAAATTCTTGTGAACTTTTACTTATTTTGAGCCTCATTTTGGACACTTTAGCCTAATTTTATGCTGTTTTGGGGGATTTTTCACAACAACCTGTTTTTTTTTCCAAAAACCCAATCACACCCAGCATACCCCTGTTTTAACAGAGGTGCAATCTGGCCTTGCACAGATTGAGCTGGGTGTGGTTCCTGGTTAAGACACTTGAAAGAATTGAATCTTTAAAAAGTTGATTATCTCACTAAATTGGAGCATTTGGTCAGAAATTTTGACTCTTCCACTCCTCATATGAAGTATTGAGAATTAGGTAAATACTTCATAGATGTAGTTGTGTTTCTAAGAGGCTGTTAAGCCATCATCAGTCATACCTGTACAAGTAATCACAGTCAGTATTGAAAATTGTTTTCACAATCAGTGTTGAAAATTGTTTCACTCCCGACTTTAAAACCTGCATAATACCAATTATAACTCCTGTTAGTCATATTTGATTAAAGAAGTAATTAAAGTGTAGTTTTTGTTGACATTCTAAAGTCTACTTTAAGCATACCTGTTAAGGCTTAATACAATGTTTTTAGGACCCCGGGTCGCAACATAATAACAAGGACTTGTTGAAAGGGATTGTTGATCTGTGTGATATACTGCCCTCTGTGTATGAAGGACATATTAAATGTTACAAAAGCATTATAAATCAATCATATGAGTACACCAAACCACCATCACCTAAAGATTTGTGATGTTAGTTGTAAAGTGCCTGTTGTGGTTGCAACGTTTGGATAGCAAACAGTTTGCCGACAAGCACAACATGTATATACATTGACCTGCTACCTGTTTTGGTAGTCAGCTTCAGGTACCACATCGATTTATTGCTGTATCAGCAGACATTGTTGCCAAATACCTGTTGAAGGCCAGAATTTTTGCCTAAAGTAGAGTCTAGGTTTGAAGTGTAAAATATCCGTATTTTCACACATTCGACCTGGGTATTTGAAACCAGGACCTCTTGCATCCCAATCCAACATTCACCCATATCAAGCCATCCAAGGGCGCTGCCTCAGCTCTAATTCGGTGACCATATATATCTCCTGGTTGTGACGTATTTTGAGTTTGTAAGATTCAGCAGAGTTAGGGTTATTTGTACTGCTATTAAACTATTAATAATGGAAAGAAATTGTGCAATTTTTGGAAAATTTTTACGGTCTTTCATGATTACAGGATTTCTTTTAAGTCACACTGTTTCAAAATGCAGTGGTGTATCTTGAAAATTTTGCCTTGACCTTAAAATTATATTTTGTCTGTTTTGTTGAAAAGACATATTCATCATCTTTCAATC
The DNA here is from genome assembly GCA_000969725.1 of Ophiothrix spiculata. Classification (NCBI taxonomy): domain Eukaryota; kingdom Metazoa; phylum Echinodermata; class Ophiuroidea; order Amphilepidida; family Ophiotrichidae; genus Ophiothrix; species Ophiothrix spiculata. The sequence continues at coordinate 21,441 of JXSR01S015806.1, forward strand.
AGACAAACCATGAGTCAACCAGTCAAGTTTGGGTTGAGAAAATCAGAATTGATCAATCCCTATTTTTTATGTGAAGTCTATGTGGAGTTCTTTACTGGTGTGTTTCTTTAAATCCTAAACAGTTGGATTTGATTCAACTCTTTTGGATGACCCGTCGTGGTTATCATTCATATAAGCTTTATTGCAGTGTGACAACTCTAAATTGCCACGACATGACCACAGCCATCTTAAGGGAATCATTATGAGTGACTCACGACTGCACTGTAGTGACCGCTGTCATCAAGTGTCCGTTTGACTTCTCTGTCCTGTCAGTGACCGGGGCTGAAATCCCTAAGCTCCGTGAATCAGATTAAAGCAGGGGATCAATGGTAGGATTAACAAATTGTACAAACGTGTGAAGAACGTCAGTATTCATTATGGGGATATAGTGAGATCAGAGAAGGGATTAATATATTGTGAAAAAGTGTGAAAATTGTCAATTCTGATTTAAGCGAATTAGCTTTGATGCGGTGTATTTATATGATGAATAAAAAGGAATCTGTTTTCAATTTGACTCATATAAGCTTGTTGTCCAAGAATTGGTATTGATTCATCAATGATTAATAAGTACTTAAATCATTTTGTTGCTTGGTTCTAAAAAATCAAAATTCAGCATTATTTTTTATCAAGAATTTATAGGATATAGCCATCAATTATTTTTCAAGTGATTTTACAATTAATTTATTTCCTATGGCATAAAAGCAGAACATTCTGGTTTAGATTAGAAATGATCCAGTTGTTTAAGAAATTGAATTGAATGGTTTATGAATAAGAGTCCCAGATAATCTGTTTTTATATACTGTTTTTTATTCTGATAGATTTTAAAATAAAATGTGCTCTTACGATGGAATGAAAATATTTTTTATAGTTTTTTATGATGGATAAGAATGGATAATGAGTAAACAATTATTACACTACAACAATTTAACATTACAGGTGGCACACCCCTAAATCAGTCCACTAGTGGTGTAGTGGTAGGTAGTCCCAGGTAGAAAACATAATCCAACATGGACTATTTTGATGTTTTAGTAGAACTGGATGGAAGTGACATGGTTGTATCTTAAAATATAAAAGAATGGAATTTGTACAATCTAAAACCATTGGCATTTATATTTTTGTCGACAACAGAGAGCATGCAAATGTTCTTTCAATATTTGGCAAAACCAATAACCAAAACTGATTATTTTTAGCTGACGGTTTCGGTGTTGAACCAACACCTTTCTCAAAGCTGATGTTGTTGCTTATGTGATGGTATTGATCCACCTGACGACTGGCTGGAAATGATGTCACTTCCAGTATTGTTAGTCTTTTTCCCAGTCGTAAGTAGTGGATCTAATAAGTGACTCAAGTTGTTGACCCCCTCATCTCTGTTCATGAGCACGTTCTGGTGCATGTCTACAGCATATCAGAAGTGATTTTGCTGGGTGTTTATGTGCCCATAGCTCAAAACCTTATCATTGAAAGTAAATTAAAGTGATTAAATATGATACAAATGGAATTTTTCGAAATAGTTGCACTTTAGAAGATACAGTTCAACCATTTCATGCTCATAACCAAGGCATTGGTTTCAATGGAGGGGTTATTTAGTGGTGTGCACCCTACAGTTTAAGCCTAAAATTCATACACACATCATATACAATCAGAAGTGACACCAGAATGGCGACATAGACACGGAGACAAAACGCTAGTACCCTTGAGGTTCACTATGGTTCTATCTGCCGTACACGTGTCAAGATTGATTTGCCCCTATGCCAGGGTGGATTTGTGTGAGACAAAACACACCAGACCAGTATAGACTTTTACTACACCCGACCCAACCTTAAGCTTAAAGCAATACTGTAAGATTTTGATCAAAAATGGTTTGAGGAAAAAACAGCATAAAATAAAGGAATATACTATCTACAAGCATTTCCAAGTGTATTTTGTCAAAAAATTGTTCACCACTGAAAAATGGATAAAAAGGCCATGCATGCTTTCCAATACTAATACATGTGGAATTAAATTTGGGATCCAAAATTTAATTCAACAAATGGCCATAACAGGAAAGTTAAGCATATTTAAGCCAAATCATTTGGAGTGGGGAGGGGGAGGGGTATTAATATGCTACCCAAAACAAATCCATTAAGCTAAAAAAATAAAAAGTCATGGGTGACATGGGGCGCTTCATTTTTATCACTTTATAGTATTGCTTTAACTGGTAATATATGTATAGAGTATTTTCAGCATGAGTTGGAGCTCAAAGATGGCTGTGAAATTTTTATTTTAACCTTTATAGTTTTATACAATTTTCAGTAACTGTTGCCAAAACATTCATTTTTGTGACTGTGAACTTGTTCATCAGACCATGTCTTAGGTTCACAACATGCAGGCTCTAGCAGGGCTCAAACTCACATCCTTCTGTCCTGCACTGATCTGCTAGACCACACACGCCTGCCAAAGGCTTATGTTTTACATTTGTATCCAAAAGTTATTAGTCAGTAATAAATATGATTGAGGTAGAGAAAACTCATTGAAATCCTTTGTCCTTAGTTCACTGATCAGTTTAAGCCGATCTTCCAAATGATAATATAATGATTGTCCATGATTAACAGACAATTATAAAATGTGTGACATTATTGAGACATGTATAACTAGGAAGGTATCAATGAAAGATTAGCAGATGGTCATGATGTAAAAATGCAAGAGTTCATTAACATGATTATACGGATTAATAATAATAAAAGATTAACCAGGCAGACTAAAATGAATGAAAGGATTTACATATACAAGCACCTTTGGTTGTTAGTCACAGTTTGCAGATTTCAATTTCATATTGTCATCACATGTTCAGCATACATAATTTAGTAAGGCCTAACTCACATATAGAAAGAGAAGTTGGCTGAGCTAGCACACCACATCAGACAAAACCCGTATGAGAGTTTTACAAGTTGAAATTAAAGCTTAGAGCTGCTTAGATCACAAAGAAAAAGTTTTTGGCTGAGTTGTATTGTTGATTTTAAAGTGAGTACAGAGAATTTTAAGAGAGCTTCTTTAATTGCAACAGCCATTGAGTAATAAAAATGGTTAAAAACAAAGTGAACTCAGTCTAGCATCGCCCGAGCTCGCTCACAACTCGCAGGTATCTCAGGGAATATATATTTTGAGCGAGCTTTGGGTGGGGCTTAATTGGGACTTGGGCAAGCATTGGACTAGTTGCCTGCAAGTAGAAGTCAGTGGAAAAGCTCTCAGCTCTTTAAATCTTCTTGAAAGTGCGACAAGTTGTCAGTGAGCTCTGAAATTTTGGAAGGGTATCTACCGATGCTCAGGCGGTGCTCGTGCAATGCCTGGATGAGTTCACTGATTTGGCCATTTTTACTACTCGGTGGACTAATCTTTCTATATGTGATCGAAATCATAGACATGAAGTATATAATAACGCTTGTATGCCGTGTGGTTTTGTTTGCTGTTGCATGTTGGGCGGAGCTCAGCCAACTACTATTTCTATATGTGACCTAAGCATTAATGACCAATGAAATGACTGAATAAAAAATGGCAAGTTTGAAAAGTAAAGGCTACTAGAATTTCTTGGATAATGTAAACAAAAATCTAGGCTAAAAGGCCATCAAGCATATAGGTTTTGCATTGACATGCAATATGGCTGTGCACTGAGGATTTTCGTTTACATTGTCCTTAAAATGGTGATATATAGTTAAGTATGGATAATGCGAGTCGTCATTAGTCATTCACAAAGATGCCTTAAGAAATTGTTCCAAATTTAGTTTGTATCCCGCTAAATAGTTTATGACGGGATATATTTCAGTGCTCCGATGACATGGAAATATTATAACATTGGCGACATGTGCATGTCATTAGCAGTTATTGTATTTGAATACAATTCAAGTCTGCTTAGGAAACCCAAGTCTGAAAGACTGATAAGATAAGGAAACGGCCCATCACAAGGTGCGCTCAAAACCTGTCAAATATCTTAAGTTTTTTGTTTCAAATTTCACGATATTGGTTATATGTGTAGCAAATAGTGTTATATAAACTATTGTATCGTCAGGAGTTGGTTAAATTGAATTAGGATAGGTTATTTTTAGAAGCCTTCAGCTAGCACCATCACGTGTAAATCAAAAGCTAATTTCATGTTTGCAAAGATACGCAAAAGTTCAAGCGTTGCGTTACAAGTGTTTATCATACACTTGTGAATTTATCGCTGTTTTTGACACTTTGCAATTCATGCTGAAATCCCGGCAATATCCGGCCAACACTAATTCAATTTGCTATCATACCTAGTATATATCAGGACGTGGATTATAGTACTGGCACATCCTTACACATCACTGATACCTTCAACTCGGTAATGGACCAAGGGGATTGGGATTTCAGGGGTACTTTTAGTAACTTTGTATATATGAAGGAACTTTTTTTTGGTGAACTTTATGAGTGTTGGTTTGTGAAGTCTCGAATTGTTTTTACAGAAATGGAATTGAGAACAGTCAGGAATAAAGAATGATTATAAGTACTGATGATGTATAATTATATAGTGAGAATAAAACTCACTATCTTTTTGATAGTGATTGTAGGCACATGAATTCTCTTCTTTACATTGGAATAACAGTTTAATGTCCCTTCTAGTTGGTTATGATTTCCATCAAATATGTACTTGCCCAACTATGATGCTTCATGTAAGAAACAGAGCTAGATATCTAATTCAGTGCTTTCATTCGATATTCTGCTAGATGAATAAGTTTGCAAAGATTCCTGTCACTGTTCTGGAATTAAACTAATATGGCCCACTTGTTTGTACATTTTAGCACAGGGCAGGGTGACACCCAAAATCGGTCACCTTGCACCCAACAACTTTGGCACTTGGAGTTGATTTTGGTGGAAACCGAGTAGATTCGAATACCCCCAAATTGAGCTCCATGGCTGAGATGCCATTACAAGCTAAATTTTGAAGGACTAGAAAGTCCTGAACATCATGATTCCTGCATCTGTTGTCCAATTTCCCGCTAATGATAACAGGACATACCCATCATATTCATTTGAATACCCCCTCTGTGATAAAATATAGCAAGCGATTTATTTCAAATAAAATGAAAATGTCAAATTGGGCCTCTCTGAAAGGTTTAAAGTATAACACCGCAAAGATCTATCAGGCAAAAAATCCTGCCCACTTCCGTTATACACTAACTCAATTTTCCACTCGGTGCAAGGTACTTCGATCAGAATCATACAGGAACCCATGAACGTTACTTATGCCACTATTCCCAAGGGGGTACTTTACAAATAGCGTTTCCTCCGATAATCCTGACTCCTAATTCAATTAGACGAGCATCTAATCGTCTGGGTACAAATTTAATATGTTTTCTTAGTGTTAGCCTAGCAAAGCTTGAAAGACGTAATTAGCATGAATTAGGGTGGAGGTGAGGCGTGTAATTTATTTTTCCTATAATTTGTAAAACTGCTCAGTTAATGGACTGTTTGAAATTTTGAAAACAAATTATACTTTGATCGGTGCAAAAGTGGTGGGAGTTGCACTAATATTAGAATTCTAAGTGTCACTAAAGACAGTTATATATTCTTATTATAGAATATTATAGAAGACTGATAATACTCTGTTCTAGATATTATTTTCTGAAAACTTTTGTGTATGCACGGTGTTGCTGATGTATGTAGAAGTGTGTTTTCACTATATTGGAGATCCCCAAACTTTGTCAAGATTATCCATTTTATGTATTTAAACCGAGCTATTCGGGTGTTTGGTGATATTGCATTAATTGGTCTCTGGACATTTCAACAAACATTATATTAAAACTAAACAAATGCAAAAAAAGGCATATTACAGTTGCTTGAATTTATGGTGTAGCCTCGGGAAAAACTCAAATACCCTCAATTTTGTCTCCATGCAGGAATAAATATGGTGTCTAGTCTGATTTCTCCTCTCTAAGTCTATTATGGTATTGGTAGATAACATATGATGCTTAGCAACAGACTCTGAATGCTCTATTATATATTGTTAGAATATCATAAGTCGGCTCCCTCCCTGAACTTATTGTTGCATTATCCACCTCTAAAATTTAAATTGTGGTGTCCATTGGACTTATATTTAATATTTCCCCTCCCTCCGCGCTGCAAACCTTCCCTAAGAGAGTAAGAATCAACATATATGTTCCCAAGAAATTGCTTCTTCAGTATTGATCAATATATAATACTGCATATGCCGGTAGCTTTAAAGAATTAAATTTCATGGAGTCATGTTTTTATAAAGTAAAACTTATGGCACTTTAATCATGTAACATATGTTGCCATTTGAAAATTATTTCTTGAGATTTGAATAGGAAGTCAAAATAATTGTAGGCCTAATACCAATTAGGGGAAAAGTGAGACATTGACGGGAGGGTAACATAATAGTTGTATTTGTTGAAAAAAATTCATAAACAACTCTGTTGTGTGTTTAGATACTTTTCAACGATGAAATTCTTCCTGAAAACTTATGTATAGAGAATGAAATTAAATTCTATATGTTTTCAATTTATCATATATCTAACCTCATAAGATATTTTAAGCAGAATCTGAAGCAAAATGCTAGTTTTTGAATGCCTGTTGCTCGCTGTTTTCAACTGTCCCATAGCATCAAGCTATGCACGTATTCAATTTCACGACGCGCAATGAACAGTGCGGCGACTTATGTGCACTGCATAAACACACTTCCATGAACACTGTGCCGTGTGTGACACTAATTTGAATATCAACTGTGGGTTCATTAACAATATTAATGGTATGCTTATGTATAAGGAGGTATAATGTCTTTTTTTGGCGGTTAGGTGATGATTTACGGAATTCACAAAAATTTAACCCTTCCTAAACAGTAATTATCAGAGTTAATGGGCTACATGTGCATCATAAAACAAGTAGTTTATTGCTACATGTGAATATATTACCATTTCTCAAATTGAAGTTAAGTGCATTAATTTTCAAAGATAGTTGTTCTGTAAGAAATGTTGTTATAATCAAGTGCAATGATATTTTAAAGAACAGTATTTAACCATGTTCAAATCCATATACCATTTGTAACCAATTTAGACTGATTTGTAATCTGAACCGAAGTGGAAATATGCAGAGCAAAATTGAGCTCTACCTATCACAGAAAAGGAAATACAATTAAAATAGAACAATATGTCCAATTTATCAGATTTATCGTGAAATGAAATCAAATCTACAAGTTTGTACACCGAGGAAATGTTTCAAGCATTTGCAAAGGAAACAATTTAAAAACAAACATGTGTTGTAAGTTGTAATTTTTTGTTTTAGTTAGCGCAGATTTATTAGTTTCTCCATTTGTTTAAGACCGTCGTGATTTAAACTGATTAGGCCCATGACCATATAAGGTAACAGTATCAAGTAGATTTGTAAATGACGCATTAAACAGGTCAGGTTCAAACGCTTTGGTGAAATGTTTTTCATCATATCTTGTGCTTGTGTCACTTATGTAGTGTAGTGTTCTTTAAAGTTGGTATGTTTTTCACTCTAATGTGGGTAGCATCACTTAATAATCCTATCATAGAATTGACCAATTATAATTTAATTGATGTGAATCATAAAATGAAAAACAGGTGTTTATTTTTTGAACATGAATAGTTTTGTGACTTTGGGCAAAATTGTGTACATTGACTATTAAAACACTCTTTTT
>JXSR01S015807.1:892-13059 GCA_000969725.1 Ophiothrix spiculata
TAAAACATAAAATAAAAGGCCTTCCTGAGAAACATATAAACATTTTTTTTTTACTTGGCCATATCTAATAAAATGCTGGTGTACTTTAGTCACTTAACATCTCCTTTACTACCTGCCCACCTAACTTGCCCATTTTACAAAGTGGTTTTCTGTACTGTGTCTAAATTTCCTTAGGATTAACCTTGTTTCCGTTTCATTCAACTTGCAGTTTTGTTGCAACAATTTGTAAACAGGTTTAGTCACCATCTCTTTAGGCTACTAAAATAATTGCCCAAATCATTTTTACATCTAAAATTCCTACCCAGATTAGCTTCGTACCCTTGTGTATGCATAACCATACGACTTCTTTATGGGCATGGAATCATCTTGCTGTAAGAAGCTGATTTTGGCATAATTATTTTTGATTTTAATAATGACTCGCCAGGTAAACACTGATGAGCATTTGTACAGGGAACTAATGACTTAATGTGAGTACCGAACCACATAGCAATTAGAGTAAAGGTTCTTGCCCAAGGAAAAAAGGAGATATGGATTGACTGGGGCTCAAACCCGAAACCTTTGTATATTGAGTCCTGTGCTTACAGCTCGGCCACTCTCATGGGTATGCAATTATTTCAGTATTATGACAATCTATCAAATGATGTCAGTGGCTTCTTGACCATCCCTGGGGACTTATCAAACCACAATGATTCAGCAGTTTTGGAGCCAAAGATATCACCGCCTTGTTGGGTGTGTTTTCCTCACCCATTATGAGATCTAAAGGCTCACCTTGTACTATACTGTTATGCCTCCATGTAAATTGGCTAATAAATGTGAATTTCAAGTTACACTTACAGTGATAGAAGCATGACAAAAATTTTGATATATCCAATACATGAGGTCTGTAAGGGCATGAGTGAATTGGACAACAATCAAAATTCAACTCACATACATTGTCACATTTCCTTGGTAAAATGGATTGCAACCTTATTAATCTAGTTCATGTGACAGACAAAAACATAATATTGCATATTTGTGAAAATATTTTTTTTGTCTTTGTCAGGGAATCATTAGTCAAAACTAAATAAATTATCACCTGACGAAAACAATCTAATAAACCATAAACGCTATCTGGAACGCAGCATGCACAGAGCATTATGCATTTTCAATTCATTCTGCAAAGTCTAAATTATTGATCGACTAGACAACAAGCTGAGTGAACGAGTATATTACGGTAGAATAAGATAAAAAATGTGGTACTTATGGCATGAATCTCCTTTCAGTAAAATACATTTTCATGAAAGATAAATCATTATCTGTCAAGAAAAATTACCGACAATATTTCAATTCCTACATCCGAAAAAATGTGGATTTGAACTGAAAACCCTAAGATTAATATCCAGCACTTCATTGTCCACAGGCCCCAAACACCCCTTTGTCCTAAGGCCCTGTATCTATTGGCTGTTCCCCAGTGGCATATGCCCTTGTTCCGTGTGCCATTGTCCCCAATTGTCAGGCACCAAACACGGAGCATCTGTCGAACACAAGATCACTGATACGGCCACTAAGCAAAACAAAGGTTTATTGTGTTTGTGCCCAGTGACAACTGGGGAGAATAGAACTCAGAAGAAGGGCATATGCCACTGGGGAACAGCCAATGGATACAGGACCTAATATGACAATGTTTGCTGCATATGTGGCAACTTTCTGAACTCAGTGAACACTGTAATTCGTTACATGACAAGGTGTGGGTTTCAAGATGGAAATACACTGGTTTATATAGTATAATTTGACATGTTAGTTACACGGATGTTTTATCTAGGCCACATTATAGACACGATGACTTAAGGAAAGGCTAATTTCCCTTCAACTAAAGGTGCACTAATCCCTTAATAAATGTGGTTTTATGGGGGAAAGATGGCTGTGATTATTCATGGGAGAACTGTGGAATTTGCAATAGAATGGTTATATGGCCCACAGGGGTACCGCAGCAATGGCCTCAATAGAGGGCCAAAAACATAAAACGCCCGTTGGTTTCCTGTATAGATCCCAGCCTAATCAATTTTTTGAAAATTTCTAATTACTTATTTTTTGTTTTTTAAAGATTAAGTCAGTTTCCATCTAATAATAAATGATTAATTATGGGAGAACTGTGGAATTTGCAATAGAATGGTTATATGGCCCACAGGGGTACCGCAGCAATGGCCTCAATAGAGGGCCAAAAACATAAAACGCCCGTTGGTTTCCTGTATAGATCCCAGCCTAATCAATTTTTTGAAAATTTCTAATTACTTATTTTTTGTTTTTTAAAGATTAAGTCAGTTTCCATCTAATAATAAATGATTAATTTCCTGTGTCCATGGTCTTCTGCATCACTCTGTTAATTAACTAAGTCAAGTTATTCCAGAATAAAAACATGTTTCAATAACTTCTTAAACCTTGCAGAGATAAAAGAAGCATTATAGAGGCCAATTAAACTATAGCAAATACAGAAACCACCATTTGACATCTTGAATTTTTCATAAATCACAAACAACAAGTGATGTTATAAATGCGTATAAACAATACTGCTGTAAGCAGAATGAAAGTGTTTCCTATAATCCAAACATTACCAGGCCATCCAAAAGAAAATAAATCAAAGAGCATGTCCAATTACGTCATAGACATTTATCTTCACATATAAATAAGGACACATGTCAGTTCACCTATGAACCATGACACACAAAACCGAGGATGTCCACAGTTTGATATTAAAACTTTCAATGGGGTGTGGGAATCAAGCATCAGGTTTTCACACACATATTTCACAGAAAAGCCTATGGGTTCATTGTGAAAAGTCTGAAAACTACAGGTTTTATAATGAAAGTTGTCGGTGAATAAGTAAGGACATGTGTGGCCTAATACTTAATCACCGGGCATTGAGTGTCGTGGGTTTGAATCCGGTAGGCGGTGTGTGTAGTGTCCTTGAGCAAGATATTTACCCTTATGTGCTCCTCTCCACCCAGGTGTCAAGTGGGTACCGGGATTCTTCAGTGCTAGGAAGGTAATAGACTTGCAGTGTAGGCGGTGTAGCACTCCCCTCATTGCAAATGTAACAAAAAATTGGGAGCCCGGCCCAATCACTTCGAAAAAAGAGATGGGCACTCCGACCGGTGCAAATACAGGCCGTTCCCTTTACCGTAAGTAGGGGTTTAAGTATTCACAAAATTTATCAAAGGAATCGATAAGTACTTACACTTAATATGTTCTCCACTTTCCTTTCCTGATTGCTTGAATTGGGCTCCTATAACAACAAAGAAAATCATAAATTACATACATTTAGAAAAATCATAAGTAAACATATGATGCATCTTAAATACTTTATTTGCAGGTTGCTCTGGCAAAATGAGCAGAAAGTCGGGAATGAGGATTTTGAATAATAGCTTCTATAGTAAAAATATGGTGAAAAGGTTTGATTTTATGATTGAAAAGATGCTAATGAACTTCACTTGACATGCATAAGGCAAGATATGGTCAAGGAGTGAGTGGTGCAATCTTACTATAATTTGCGAAATGTTGTATGTGTCGGTGGAACAGTGGGTGGTTGGGTAAAAAAAGTAAGCATATCTAAGCCAAATTGTTTGGAGGATATTAATATTTACCAAAAACAAACTCAATAAGCTAATAAAGTCAAAAGTCATGGGTGGAAGGCGCACTTCATTTTAGGCGCTCCATTTTTTTAAATAGTAATAATAATAATAATAATAATATCGGCATTTATATTGCGCCTTTTCCAGTGGATACAAAGCGCTGGCCATTATTATTACGCCGTAACAAGGGAATCGTCAGAACCATTTCGCCTTAAACTAGGCCATTTGCGGCCAATGACCAAAGGCGCAGACCTATCAGCACTTAGGTTGTGATATTCCCCCCTAAACAGCTCCCCAATACGCTCGGGTCGACGAGGCAAGTGTGATAAAGTGATTTGCCCAGGTTCACAACACGTTGGCACTAGCGGGGCTCGAACTCACAACCTTCCGTTTATGAGTCCTGCACTGTTCCGCTAGGCCACACGCGCCCACTTTAGGTGTGCATTTTGTATTAAACTTGTTTAACTCCTGAAAACCATTTGAGAGATGAGACAGCTTGCTATCGAACTCGCACTATCTCAAAACACGATTTGTATTATAGTTAAACAATTTGAATTTTTTATATCACATCATTGAGGCAACAATGACAACTGACATTTTTCCATTATTTCTCTCTTTTTATGAATCAAGTGAAGTGCAAATATTTGTTCATAACATAAAAGCAAGCTATTACAACATACCAATGACATTAAATTCAGTTATGTTCAAACTAAATGGCAAAACACTCGCTCATTTTCCACTTGAATCACCATATTCCAAGAATGTGTTCAATTTCAATTAACTTTCAGTGAAGACAAAAGTACCTGGATGTAAATACACACAGAAAATGTTTCCAACACAAGGACAGTAGTTAAAGGTGTAGGTTCCAATTTTAACATGTGTATAATCTCCTTTTAACTGATTGTCCTTGACCTCTGTAATGCCTTTGGGGTGGTTTCACCCTCGGTTTTCCTCTTGTTTACTCTTGAGAGGCATAACAAAGTATGCAACCCTGGGGATGAGGCTGTTATGAAAATACATAAGAAATGGAAAATAGGTATACCAATTAACTTTACACTTTTTGCTATATCTCAACAACTATTTGGAATTTGGAAGTGAAATTTTGGATTTACAATCAGAAAATATGAGCTTCCATTTGACATAAAAAAATGCAATACTTCCGGTTGAGCCCTGGGGATGAGAATGTGATCGGAACCTACACCTTTAAGTTATATCAAATTAACTCATCATTTACACTGGTGAAGTGTGATTTTAACAAAAGCATTTTTACAAAGCCTTTGTTTAAAATTACCAGTTCCTTAGGAACAATTGTTATGAAAAGCATAAAACTAGGCAGAATTACCTGGAAGCATAAAACCTGGAAGTAGTATGTTATTTGCCTTACTTCTAACATCATTAATCAACTTCCGTAAGAAACTCATGCATGTAAGTGAGGTTTGCATATAAGATGCCCGTAGTTACAGTCGTGGTAATTGAGATCAATTTTTTTCTTATAATTTTACTCTAAATGTAATTAATTGACAAAGGATGCTTAACTCTTTCAATCAATCAGTCAATATACACTGTACTTGCATGACGGCATACCCCTTAAAGGAGTCTATTCGTACAGGGACCGACGGCTTAACATGAATCCCGAACCATGGAGCAAGTAAAATTTCTTGCCCAAGGAAACAAGGAGACGAAAATTGCCGCGCCCGAGGTCGAACCCACAACCTCTGTATTACGAGACCCGTGTTCTAACTGCTTGGCCACGCTCCCCTCGTTTGAATATATAACCTTTGGAATAGGGCATTTTCGGATTTGCATCCTTTTTACATTGGTACATTAGATAAGATGGAAATGTTATTTCAAGCCTATTACAGCGCTTTGTGACATAACTGTCATTTTGTTTGGCTGAATATACAATCAGGAAAACACTTCAAAATTGTTCTTTCTGCATTTATTGACTTTTTAATAAAGACTGAAAATTTCTTCTTCTGTGAGTTGCCAACAGTGATTTATATCATTTTAAATGTCACCAAAAGGGCTTTGACAATATCTTATCATGTTTAATTTCCATATTGAGACTAAAAATAATTAATTTCAAATTTGATTTGTATTGATTCAACAGTATTTATCACTTTTGGATTGAATTTAACACTAGACCTTTCCTGTTTTCTTAATCATGTTTATTCATATTTTCTTCTTTTTCTTAATCTAAATATTTTAAATATTCTGTATTTATTTTGTTTCTTCCTTTTTTTTGGTAATAAAATATTGAAAGTTCACATGACCTACAGAAAAGTGTAACTGATTTAAAAAATAATATAAAATTCAATTCAATTTAAATATTGCAATGTTTCATTTAAAAATTAAATTCAAACGGGAAAACAAAGTGTAGGGATTCATAGAAAAAGAAGCCTAAATATGAACAATACTGGTGACTAATATATCTAGGGAGGTCACCCTTGCCTTCTTTCCAACATACTGACTTCAATATATGAAAGTGGAATTGGAACAATTTACTTTTTTCCATAATGATGTACTTTTATACAAACCGCATTATCACACGTCTGCAATTTCATACCCCAAGCCTAGTGCCTGATACAGGCTTCCATTCAATATAATTTATTGCTGTATTCCTATCTTAACCACCTAACATATGGTATACCATGGTCTGTAATGTAATCCTACCTATACTATCAATATTTTGGTTATGCCAGTTATTATCGTTTGATATATGATATATGAAAATATTCATCTCCCATTTCATAATATTATCAGGATCTCTTTAATATTGTTATTTCATGAATAAACCCAGCTGGTCGAATCAAATTGGTAAAGCCCATATAAATATTCCGACAAAATTGCAATGATTTCCAATTTTTGTCCTTTTGAAATGCAATATTGTTTTTCTGCATGAATAGTAATGGCAGCAATTTATGAGCAGCAAAATGTGTTGAAATGATCATGACTATATTAATAACTGAAGCGAATAGAATCTGAGAGAGGTTTTGCTTTGATCCTCACCTTTATCATGTACTAAATTCTGTTCTTAAGGTTCCTGTTAGGCTAGGTAAAACACATTAGTTTCTTGCCCACACATTACTTATGTTGCCACATCATAAAAGTGGGGGTTTTAATAACAATTTTCTTTTTAACCAAAAAAAAAACACTAATAAAAAGATAAAATTGTCAATTAGTTTTTGCTGTAAATAGCCTAGATTTTCTATTCTGTAAGTACAAGCTATTTTCAGCTTCAATAGTCATAATTTTATTTGAAAAAATCAGTTCCTGAGACCCTATTTTTGACCAAAAAAATTAGTTCCACAAGACCCTTAGTTGGATAACCCCTGCGGCCATACCTATCAAAAAAAATTTGAGTACTCCCCCCCCCCACCCCTGGGTGTACTTGTCCTGAATCACTAACCTAGAGGGCAGCAGATGTACAGACTAGGATAAGTTTACATAAACCAGGTTAAAGGTGCGTGTCCTGAATGAGTGACCTTAAGGTCGCCAGTGAAGCCAACAAAGGAAGCACTACACACAACAGGCAACCAACATGTCCTAGTATGACAGACAATCTGCTGTTGATTACATTGATTATCTCACCTCTCTGTGTTAATTCAACACTGTACTCTCATATTTTCCTTGTTATTGTTGATATGAGAGTCCGACTGATCAGCTTGCCCTACTTATATTTTACATGACCTAAATCTGGATTGCAGATCTGGATCTAGGAGATGCAGATTGAAATGGATCGGTGGTTTGTGCACATAGTCCCGAGTCTTACCATGTTCCATTGGTCAAGTTCTAATAAAAACCCTCATAAATAACTGCGGAACTAATTTGAAAAATGCCTTTTTATTTATATTTATAAAGACATCTCTCTAATACATTCTTCCTTTTATTTTTCTGACAAATTTATGAAGTAAATTCAAAAAGATGTAAGTTCTAATCTAGTAGTTTTTTTCGTAATCAAATTATGACTAAAGAATTGTCTGCTATAACTTCACAATTGCACATTGCAGCTGACAATAATTTCTTGTATATCTGATAAAGATCAAATCTGGAAGTTGTCCAACATGATAGGATTTATAAAAAGTCTAATTTAGAAGCCTAAATATGAACAATACTGGTGACTAATATATCTAGGGAGGTCATGTCTGCAGAATAAACATTATGTCATAATCAGACGATGGTGGACATGGTTTCTGATGAATATTCCGCATTTGATGCAGCGGCTAGTCATTGATTTACACATAAATGGATAAAGAAAAGAAAATTACTTTTTAGAATCTAGAAAGCAAAATCTAAAAGAACGCTTTTTTCAAATTTTTGATTTTTTTCTTAGTTTTTGAGATATTGTCAAAAATTGGTCCAAAAATGTCAAAAATCCCACTGCTGCCACAAATGTTGGTACCATCAATGGGATTTTGACCTATTTTTGGCAATATTTCAAAAATGAAAAAAATGAAAAAATTGAAAAAAGCATTCCTAGATATTGCTTGCTTTCTAGATTCTAAAAAGTAAAACATTTCAAAATTTTACCAAAGCAAAGTGTAGTTAGCTTTCCCATAAATTTTGGGGCCAAAAACATGATTTTTTGACTTTTTTTGGACCTTAGGCCAAAATTTCACATTTTGGTCCAAAAATGACCTGACCAGCGTGTTCAGTATGCAAATTCACTTCTATATGGATTTAATTATTCGTTGCTGACAGAGCAAAACCACTTTCTGAAAATGAAGGGTTGACAGGGCCCTTAAAATAATGTAGGCCTAATCATCAATTTTTAACAATTAAATCCTATAACCATATAACTATAAGCTCCACCAGATCATCCCTCAAATGATCTTGGACATAGGTTCATGTCCTCAAGCAGCTGGTGAAGTGATCATCTTCTGGTCATATTCATGCATCAGATATGCATCTCAAAATTAATTCACGTCGATAATTAATTATGGGACCAAAATTTAATCCAAATATAATAATAGTGGCTTCTTGACAAGAACTCATTTTTCACAAGAAAACATATCAGCATAAATTGTTTAATGTCGTAAACTGACAATAACCAATATTCTGCTAATTCTATTTTAAGAGACAAGAATTCAAAAATCAATGAAAATGGCACTTATCCCATCCAAATATATTCAGAGTTTTTTTTATAAGGCAAATCATTTGGCATGGTTGTTGGCAGTACCCCATTACCTTTTTCATTGTGGGCCTACTTTTAAGCCTGACAAGAATGTAGAGTGCACATTGCCAATGGGTTATGTTCCAAATAATTAATAACAGCTGATGAGGACAAAAATGTTTTCAATTTCTAAATATAGTGTTTTTTTTCAAAATATGCTAAAATGTATGTGATGATGAACAGATCTAGCTCAGCTTACCAGGCGCGCGTATGCAGCACCCTGAGGTGGAGCATTCGCAAAGGGGACCAACTACTTCACATGACTTCGAACCATGGGGCAATTAGTTTCTACAAGGTGGGCCTAAGTTATTTATCATGGGATTTTATTGTGACTTTCAAGAGTTTCTTAAAACAGGCAAACTGGATTTTGCAGGTTTGGGTTTAGGTAATTGTGTATACAGAAATAAATAAATAAATAAATAGACAAATATTTGGGATTCAGCTTTCCGTTATAGATTGCAACTTTAAAATTTTTGTTGCATGTAGTGACACAACAAAGATCTCATTCAGAAGGCTTCTTGCTCCAATATTTGCCTAGTTTTTGCCTAGAGTGGACTCGTGTGGTCTAGTGGAACAGAGCAGGACTTCGAATCAGTAGGTCGTGAGTTCGAGCCCCGCTACGGCCAACGAGTTATGTCCTTGGGCAAGACATTTAATCCTAATTGCTTCGTCGACCCAAGCGTTATCATGGGTAGTTACTAGGAATATACTCAAGAGGCGCCGTGATTGTAATGCAACCACGTAAGTTGGTTATATTCTATTGGTAAAGGAATAAATGTAAAGCGCTTTGATCAATTCTGGAAAAGCGTTATATAAGCACCGACATTTATTTATTTATTTATTTTTTGAGTGCTGATGTGATCTTTATTAAATTCAGCTTATTTTAGCAGTTGGTCTAAGCAGACTTGGACAGGTTTGATACTAAAAAATACTGTGACTGGTTGGGTGCTCAGAAACAACTGGGCTCTGTATGAGAGCTAATTGCTGCGATGGTCTGTTGCGAGAAAAGTTGAATTAAATCGAATAAAAACGACATGTCGGTGCCAAAGTCTACCTTATAAATAAGCTCCCTGAAAATCGCGTCCAGAATATTCAAACAATTGCGCTTCTACGCAATCCGTGCGTACGCGTAATTCAGAATTTAAATCACCTGACAAAGCTGACGCACGACGATCGTTATGACTGGTCAATTTTCCCCAGTGACAAGAACTTGGCGTGATGATCGCGGGAACAACCTATCACATCCAACTGCGTGAATTGCAGTGTGTCGCGTACAGCGCAGAGTACTACTTGACAACACGCATTATTGAGTAAAAACCCCGCAAAACGGGGAGCTTATTTCTGAGATTGACTTTAGCATCACGTCAAGGTAATCAATATAAAGGCTTGTCGTGCTTGCAGGAAAAATTTTGTATGTGTGGCTGGGTTGAGAATGCATACTTTGAAATTGTTGATGTCACGGTGGTCATTGGGCAGCCACAACAGACACTCTGAAACCAGATTAAACTGTGCAAAACTGAACAGCAGACAGGCACTAGCTGCACACCATAAAGCCCATGATATACTAGCAAAACGCAGCTAGCGTCTAGCTAGACGCTTACGAAGACGCTAAAGTTGAAAATATTTTAACTGGCTAGCGCCTGGATAGCGTCTTCAAAGCGTCTTAAATCAAACCACACGCTAGCTGCGTTTTGCTAGTATATCATGGGCTTGAGATCATCCTTGACCATACATCTGAATTTATGGCAATCTTAGCTGAATTTTGATACCAAATTATGCCATTACAAAAATTTTACACCATACATTTTAAAATTTCTTCTCCATTTTAATTTTTCACAGTGTGCCTTACATTGAATAACATTTCATAAAGCTCACTTTAACTAACATAGCGTAAACATAGAGTACAACGTGTACAACATGTGAAAAATTAAAACAAAGTACACATTTTGATATGGCTGATGTAAAATTATGGTAATGGTCTGATGGAATATTTAAAATAGAACTTCAGCCAAGATAATCATTTTTACAAGTGATTGCTTTTTAGTTTGGCACAGTTTTATTTATTATAAATATATTTCTAGTACCTACCATTTTGATCGGGATGTCCAGTTTCGGCTTTGGTTTCTCCTTCTTCAGTTTTTGCTCGTTAGAAAAATCCTCCTCGTCAGAATCAAACATACTTTTTGGCGGTTGTTTTGCAACAGTTTCAAATAAATTACTAGAATCAGGTTTCTTGGTGCCTGAACTGTCAAATTCAGTTCTTGAGGAATCTGGCTTGAATTTAGCGCCAGGTTCTTTCTTAACTTTGTTGGAATAAACGGCACCGTTAGGCGGCCCTGAATGAGACTCGCCAGATTTGGCATCTGCTGCACTAGATTTTTGCGTCCTTGATTTAGCTGGACCTCTATTACTACTTCTTGCAGTTCCGTTGGTTTTATTTTTGTCAGATGCCGTTTTCTGTCTCTCATTGCCTTGTTTGGATCCTGCATAACTAGCACTTGGTTTATCATTTTTTGGAGCAGAGTTGACGGCAGGTTTAGTTTGTCCTGGCCGCCAATCGTTTTGTTGCATGATTTTGTTGGGGGCATTAGGGCATAATTTACTGTTTGGACCTGTAGGTAGAAATAATCTAGTTTGTGATTTGCCGTCGCTTGGCAACGGGGTCATAGGTTGCTTTGGAATACCAATAAGATGTCTTTGCACAGAAGAATCGTTGATGTCCCCTTTCAGTCTGTCGAATTCTCCAAGAGTGTTTAGCACTCTCATAGCTGTTTCATCTACATGTTGAGTCTGAAATAGAGGAAGAAAGAAACACATTTAAATATTTCTTGTCATGGTCAAACTTCAATTAACTCAACTAGTTTAGCATCAATTCAGACCTTTATTAAAATCAATTGATGGCTGTGACATTTGAAAATAAGTGGTTTCTCTTTCATGAATTACAATTAAACACCACAAATATAAACACCCACTAACAATCAATTGATATAATAGGTATCATCTCTCCACCACAAGAATTTATATAAAAGATGGTTTTGGCATAGAGACTAACTTCCACTCCTTTTAAACATTAAAGTCTTCTACTAATTCATTCCATTTATTATCTGAACACTTCAAAGGAGGAATTGTTTGACAAAAACAGAGAATATGGAATTTGCGCAATGATAAAAAAGATGATGAATATCTATGAAAAATAGATCCCCTATAGAGATCACAATAAACAGGAAACTTCCATATCTAGAGGTGGTTTTCAGGATATCCCACAATGCATTATTCTGATACACTGCTATATAATAGGCAATAATGGTTTTCTGGGCAAGGGGCTAGTAGGAATTTGAGAATTCCATTGAAAAGTACTCATTCATATCTTTCTAGGGATGTGTTTC
>JXSR01S015807.1:14532-37438 GCA_000969725.1 Ophiothrix spiculata
CAATAGATTTCTTCCTTTTTCATATATATATTTCACTTAAATGTCAGGTTGGAATTATAACCACAAAAGCCAACAATCATTCCATAATCAACATTCATGGTTAAAAATAGATCTGAACTCTACAAACTGATAACGATAAAGACGCACACGCTCTAAATATAGCGCTTAAAATCTTCCTAAAATCAGCTGGGACTGATGCTAACTCAACATCTCAATATTACACCTGATTCACCTAGATAGAATGACCGTATCACTGACTTGGAGGATAATCGCCGTGACGAATTATGAAACCAACCTTGCGTCCTGATGAACCCTGAGTACATCAATGCATTATCATGTCCCATGATAAATACTAATGGGTTGATTGCCTTCATTATGATACTAATTTATAGCTACTAGTAAAAATTATCAAGTTAAATACCTATAAAATGTACAATTAACTTGCTATGCATATATTTACACAGTTCACTCAATGTATTAAGGTTTGTGCAATCCATCAGGTTCATGTCAATGCTTGGAACTAATTTTTTTTTCCCATCATGATTTTTTATTGCCAGTTTTAAGTGAATGTACTGGTAAAGGCTAATCCATCTAGTCCATATTAAATTGAAGGGCAGGGTGGGAAAAATGGGCATATCAGCAAAGTTCTTTGCCGGGAAATTTGCACTTGGGAGAATGCAGCCTTTTGGAGGGAAATTTACACGTATGAACAGCAGGAAATTTTAGTGTTTTCCAGGAAATTTACATTTTTAGGCCCTGTAAATGAAGAGGTCCTTACTATTTGTGAATGACTGAGCAGTTGAGAAGATTTATTTTAGATGCACAAGAAAACCAAAGTGCCCAAAGAATTCTTTGACAAAGAATTCAAGCGTACTTCTAACAGTTGCTGAATCAGAGTCGAAAAAGCCTCTACCAGGTAGCTTAGGCCAAAAAAAAAAAAAAAAAAAACATCTTCACTTTTTCTGTAACACATCTTTTATTTGTCATTTTGAATGTCCTGCAAGCCATATCTTGGGCTCCCATGAATCGATTCCCATCAAATTTGGGATTTGGAGGTTTTTTACCATGCTCAAAAAAATAAAAATATCTAGGGTCGGTGGTAAAATTAGGGTAGGTTGGGTTACGCCAATCAAACAATTTTTTTTTAGGCCTTATCGTTGTGGCCGTGGATAAGGCTGCGAGATATATGGAGTCTATAATCCAGCGCAAAACTACATATTTTTGATATGTAGATTTCTGGGATGTGAAATGTGATAAAATCTTGGGATAAAATGTTGGGACCAGATTGAAAAAAGGCTATAAAACAAAGCTCTATGACAGTGTTCATCGTCAGGTGTTTAATCATATCATTCTTTACCAATCCAATGAGGAATGGAACTAAACACATTACCCATCAACAAACATCATATGTTCCTATATAGAAAATAAACCCGGACCTGCACTTTGTCTATCAGTTGTTGACATTGCAAAATAATGGCACATAAAATGCAAATTCATGCATGCAACTATTCCCACATGTCTGTTTGAGGCCATTATGTGACTAAACCATGACAGGAGATTGGACAGCAAGCTAAAATATGAAGCCAACAAGAGGAGATCAGATTGATGCAGTGGTCAAAGCACTCTCGTGCAGATATGCTCTCCTGTAAGCGTTGGTCACAACCCTTCATGCGTTTTTTTCTGTGCATTTTTTGAAGCCACGGCCACTATGTTTTTCTTTTCCATATGTGGGGAACCCGTGGGGAAGAAGTGCCAAGAGCAGAAAGGATGCAGTTAATCACACGGTGTAAGTAGGTTGTGCGCACAACACGTCTGACTGGGAGTGGTTGCGTGCATCGTATGATGCGCATCAATGCGACTACCATGTTATTATAAGTAAACCTTACTTGCATGTGCGATGCACACGTACAAAGTGCATAATCTGCAGAGAAAGTGCCATTGGGAAAGATTGCAAAAATATACAAGGAATCCGTATGTTGTGCGCATGTTGTCAGTACTGAGCATATGCAGACGTACTGTTTTTAAATTCAGTAGCCCAGCCGTAGTTGTACTTACAGGGGACGAAGCCTCTTTAAGACAATATCAATAATTCAATTTTGATGATTAGTGACTTGCCTATTTTGTTAGCACTCAACTTAACTGTCAGTGTCATAATTACCTAGTCATACTCAATCCAGATGATGTAGTAACCACCATGACAAGACAAAATTATCACACTCTGTCCTGAGATCAACTACAAAATTGGTGGGCCTATTCACATTGTGGATAAATACACAACTGTGTTGTGCATATCTGAACACAGTACATCTGCAGGAGATGCTCCCTCTGTCGTACGTATGACTTGCGAATCACTGATTATTGTGTGCTGAGTGGTCTTTGCTCGCAGAGAAAGAAAAGCCTCAAAATACCAATATTTTTAGTGATGATCAAAGTATAACAAAATCATCAAAACAAAAGTGCAAAATATCTTCCGATAATGGTATCATACAAATGGTGCATTCAGAGTCCGACGATTTCATGGCGATTCCATCGCACGACGTCTATCGATATGCAGTCTTTACACGCGCTACACATAGTGCGCTTCAACTTTTGAAGACTGTGTATCGGTAAACGCCGAGCGATGTTGCAGTGATGAAATCGCTGGACTCTGTCTGAACGCACCAAAATGCTACGTTCACCACTCCACATCTGTTGGTGCCCTGTCTTTACACTCGTAAGATGAACCACCAGAAGCCAGTGTAAAGACTGCATATCAGCTAATATCAAGTGATCAATATCAATGGACTCTGAACACACTCTTATCAAGACTCTTCTTGTGTATCATAAATGCTAAATATGAAGATGCATGCTTAAATAATGTTACCAACTCACAAACGCAGAGTACATGTGCAAATTAATTTGTAACATTACACCACTAAAAATATCACTCAAACCTTGGCGAAAAAGGTAGGGACCTACCTCATCATGTGCACCCGACTCTTTGTTTAAATTCTACAGTTAGTCCTGGATTTGGTGTATGAGGGAAATTGTGGTGCAGAGCAAAGATAGACCTTTGGTAAGCGTTCATTTCTGAAATAGCTACAAGACCAGAAATGATGCCACTCACTCATGCAAGTGCTATGTGTATGCTAGAAGTTAATGCTAAAAGTTGAACTGATCCAAGTCAACACGATTATATATTTTATGAATCAAAATAATGTTTCTGACAAAACAAGCAAAACTTAACATGTATGATGAGCCACAATTTGCCAGAAGCACAGTACAACATAAAGAACGCAAAACCATTTCCAATCAACAATCATTAACAACGTGGCATACGTACTTGACGTACCTTAAACACATACTTGCGTTACGCTGCTGATTTTGTTCATTTTGATAATAGCATCATAGTCAGTAGAATATGGTGTAAAATCTGACACCTTATTCTCTAGTATGGCTTACCCTGACTGGAGCAGAAAATATAGGAGTGAAGGATGGTTCCGGTTCTTGCATCTTCTCAGCCTTAAGTTTTCGTTCAAGTTTGGCTTGTTGTTTCCGCCTTTCCAATTCTCGCTCTCCTTCTCTGTCAGCCATGATGCTGTAATAAAGTTGATCAGTAAAGAACAAAATCTACAGGTTAGTGTTAAAATCCAGTCTATCAATAAGCTTACAACAAATATAGATTACAAATACAGGGAATTTGAAGCGTGCCATATCGCTTACATATCGCCCTAATTTGCAATTCCATGTAACGGCCTCGGCACATTATACAGGTTTTTGCTGACCACGGTGGTCCAAGTAGCTTCACTGCAATCAAAGCATCATTCCAGGTCCTACATGAACCTCATTCTGCATTTACACCATCAAAGCCAGGATCAGCTTCCCAAGATTCATGCAGGTTTCCAATACACAATAACCAGTTTGATCCTTTGACACTGCTATGCATGTGCCTTACAAATTATAAAGTTTTCAAATATTTTGATTAAAGAGAAAATACAACAATACCCAAGTAGCGCATTTCTTGCCATGGTCATTATTTTTTACAACCCTTTTCAGGGGCTTAATGCATAATCCACTTCGATATACAGTGCATTAACTAGTATAATTATATTGTCTTGTACTGCACTATTGTTCAACAGGTAATTTCAAAAGTTCACACACCTACTCACTGTTCACATATTGTGTTATAACACGAGGAAAATGTTGATGAATCATTCTATTTCAGAATGGGGAAACAAGCACAAAATTCATTGACATTATAAAAAAACATTATTTTGATAACATGGCCACTGTTCTTTTTAAATGTATTTCCTCAATTATATAAATAGGAGTCAAAATAAGACGGGTACCAAAGGTTTTGACGTCATGAGCCTAATCAATATCCACATGTAAGATACCGCTCATGATTCCCTGCATTTAAGGGAGATGGTTGGTACTCAAACAAATCTTTGCCTATGATGCAAGTGTATTTTTGTGACGCAGGTGTAACTGAATATAACTGCTTCAACATTTTTCTACAGCTCCAGGATAGGGCCTCTCTACAACATTACAGAAGTAAACATAGCATTTAAGCTAAGCCTCTTGCATAATTCCAAGCTGGCGAGTGTTTAGCTTAATCAAGTCCCACAGGTTACACTGATGTCATTACATAACATCAAGCTTCTACTACATGTAATCGAAAGGGGGAATCCCCGTTTGCTCAATTAAAACTAATTCTATGACACACTTAGTGCGATATTGCCTTAGCTGTATTCATGCAGGAAGTACATCATTATGCGTCATTACATGTTGACTAGAAAAATATGACGCTATTGATTAATCATTTACATGCTGATGATGCAGTAAAACACTTCATTTTTTATATAGTTATTTAAATTTGCAGAAAAACGATTATAAATGTTTCTTTGCCAACATTCACATGATTTCACCGCTACCTGATAGCTATAGCCTAAACAAAAATATACTGGACAATGTACAAAAAATCCATGGTATGGGTTGTATTAAAAAAATAATAGGGCCCTGTACTTTGGATTTTTGTTTTCACTGTCCGGTAAATTTTTAAGTGGCCTATAGTGAAATATGCAAACCTGTGTGGTAAGAACTTTTTTAAAGGCATTAGCCACGATCACCAAAGTGAAGTTCAACTTTCCTCAACATCTTTTGATTTTAAGTACTTCCAGCTACTAACTAATATCCATAACCATTTTTGTTGAACTTGAACAGTTATACATGTAGTAGAACAGAAAATTGTTGGTGCTTTGAATTTCTCATTCTCCGGAGAAAGTTCAACTTTCCTTAACATCTTTTGATTTTAAGTACTTCCAGCTACTAACTAATATCCATATCCATTTTTGTTGAACTTGGACAGTTATACATGTAGTAGATCAGACAATTGTTGGTTCTTTGAATTTCTCATTCTCCGGAGAATGAGAAATTCAGTAAATAGTGTTTCAAGAAACAAATTACTAAATTCTTAAAAGTTGAACTTCTTTGTTACTAACAATATATTTAAAATAGTGAAGAGATCATGTCGTAAGTGTATTTAACCTTCATAAAGAATAATGTTCACTTTTAAAACAACAGCAGTACATTTGGAAAATCTCAAAATAGAAACACTGCTGACAGAACCCTGAAAAATGAATTTTGCTGAAAATTTTCTTTTTAGAGTAAGTGATATGATTCTGCTTGTTCGTTTTGATTCTATTAAGGTCTTTCTTTAAAGAGATTCAAATAAGTTTTCACAATTTTTCATACCCAAGTGAATCATGGCTAATGTACCAAAATAAAAATCATGGAAATTGTACATCTAGTATACTACAGGATAATAGGCAAAAAATTTAATTTCCTTTATTAAAACAGCCACTATGTCATTTAAACCACAGATTTTGAAAATCTGTGTTTAAACTTTAATAGCATAAGGATATCAGTTGAAAATAAAAAATGACAATTCAGTCCAAGTTGGAGAACACTTGATGAATTAAAATGCACTTGAAGCCAAAGAAACTACTTTATGGCAGTCAACGCATAAATCATAATAACTAGAGGTGTTCATTGTACGTCATATTACGATGACACATAGCAACAAGTCAGAATATCAAAATATTTCCCAAATATCTGAGCAGAAGACTCAAATTATCGCTAGCTTATTATCCTTCCTGTAGGAATCCCTAGTTTGTTTGTTTTTGTGTAGATTACTTGTTCTTCTTGATATTAAAGTCTATCTGGATTTGAATTTTATGGTGCTCTTTCTCAAAAGTGTTCACAATATTTGCTGTAGAGTCAAACAAATTGACATATAATATAGGCAAAATAAATAAAAACTGCAGTGTTTCTAGTTCCTAATCTGTGAGCCCTTTAAAGGGACTGGCCTTGATACTTTCCACTACTTTTCTAACTCCAGCGAGAAACTTGTTCACTCGCTACATATGATTCTCAGACAGACAATCATGCCTTCAGCCCTTCGCCAGATCTTTGACAAAGACTATGGCTATCCAGGTTTATGAATTTTGAACAGCCTAAAGGTTCTTAATGGTCATGCATGTGTCTTTCACACTCTCTCTCAGACCAACCCAGATAAACCAGCATCTATGGATAAACAAACAGGCTCTTTTTCACACAACAGGTGGGAAAGATCTTTCAATACAAAAACACACATTTTGCAAATGAGGATTTTTAGGGAATTGAAAACACAGCTTACCTCACCACCTCAGAGGGAGAAATGGCCAGCAGTACTTGGGTTCCAGCATATTGCATTCTCTTCAAAATGTTACCTTTAAAAAGGGTGTGTAATTTATTTTCTTGAAAAACTCTTTCAAGATGTAAATTGTCAAATGGACAAATTGTTACGAGACAGCCTAATTTTGCTATCTGTGTTTGCATCGTATCCCGATCACTGTTTTTGTACTAAGTACCTGTCTTCCTACCACCCCCTCCCCTTAAACCGGTTTGAAGACATCTCACAATTCAGCTTTAAACCAGAGATAACTCTATATGTCCTTTTTCCTGTTTTAAAGTTATTTTGTGAGGTTTAATTTGTAATTTAAATTTGTTCTCTGCAATATTGATCAACCCACATCCTGATAGAATTGTATCAATTCTGTTTTAAATACAACAAGTTATTTAAGTGTTATCAAAAGTGGTTTATTTAAAAAAAAAAATGCATATTAATTCTAATAGTAAGGTTTGATATGTAATCCCGCTGGACTAGCCTGCTGAAATGGATTTTATTAGCTTACTTTACTAATTTTGGGGTGCTGAATCCAAAAATCTTAGGTGCCATTTTTTTATAATACAACCCTCTGAAAAACTGCAATGGCTTAAAAATATTATACTCTTATAATGCAATGCAGGTGCAAAGAGCAAAGAGGTGGTTTGAAATTAACCTCACAACCCCTCACTAAAGTATCAACTTGTATGGGAAAAGTAAGACAACTAGTACAACCCTTTTTCAAATATTGTGATAATTAACTATTTTTTGCTTTATTCCAAGTAAAAGTAGGCAATCTCATTGTTTTTAATTTTACACAAAATCACAGGTGTTTCCAGAAGTAATGAGCTATTTATTTGAGAAAAGAAAATCCATCATGGCAAAACTTTGACTATTGCAATGAATACTATCCCTGCCTGCCCCTCTCCCTCCTCCTTTACAAAGTTAGACTTGTCAAAGTCATCCAATATCACATCTACTTATTATACAACTTGTTATTGGTCATATAAGACCAGTTTGACCCCTGGGGGAACTCAGCTTTGGTTTTGGTAGGGGTTTGCCGCAGGGAAATTTTAAGTACCACCCATACCAATTTTGTAATTTTACAAAATTTGAATTTTTCTCCAACAATTTCCACTAATTTAGTAGTGCAAAAGTTTCCTATTTTCGTTCGAAAATAAGAAAAAAATTCCCCCATTTTGGCTCCAATTTTAGACAATTTTGAAAAATTAACCCATCAAAATACCACATTTGGCAAAGAATTAAGAAAAAGGACCCATTGGGATACCAACTATATCCTGATTTTACTATCCTATGTTGGAGGCTCATCCACATAATTACTATTGTACTAAAGTACCCATCCTGGGGTTTGTCCTCTGTAAGCACAGCATCTACATCTACATACAAAAAGCTTTATGTTAAACCCAATTTGTGGATCTAGGAGGAAGAGGAAAATAGCTTCATAGCCTATACTACAAGTCAATTAAGAAGCCTGAATAGAATACATTAATTAGCGGTTTACAGACAATTCAGTCATTCAACTGATGAGCATAGGTGTGACATGTTAACACCTCAATGAAGTGAGCTTACTATACTAAGCTAATCCAGTTTAGTGAATGATCATCAATGATGTTGAACAGCATTTAATCTTTTGAGCTTATAAATCTGAGACAAAAATACCAATTCATGCAATTTGCGAAAATGTAGGCCATTAACAAGACTTTTATTGAAACAACTCAACTGTCACTAATCCAGCAACAAATCCTTTGACCTATTTCATGAAATACTTGAACCAGAATTTTTAATTTTCTTTAACAGACTGATTAAACAAGTAAAGACTACCAATCAGAATTTCCACTTTCGTTTTAGACTGATTAGGGCTCGGTCACACATTACTGTATGCTTTAAAAAATGCTTAACGTAGATAATCCTGGTATTGTTTTGTATTAGGCCTACATTGTTGTTCTTCATGTGTATGATGGAAGTGTTTTTACGTTCAATTCATTATCCATACGGTTGTGTACATTATGTATACGTTCAATTCGCCATCCATACTGGGGCATCCCTTTGACAAACGTTCAGTATGCGAAACTTTTGTCCGTTATGTGTACGTTATCCACTGACAGGATTCTAAAATACCTAATATGCACTTAAGTGTTAAGAACATAAAGTTATCTTTTTACTACATTTTAAGTCCTAACCACTGTTCTAAATTCAAAAAGAAAATCTGGGGGAAAGTCACCATATGTAAATCCTGATTAAATCAAGGTAAAACATACTGCCAATGCATATTTATGAACGGCGCTCATTTCAATAATTTTATCTAAACACTATGCATGAACGATACTGATAAGTCATGAATGCATTGACATTGCCTTTTACGGATATCCAGTCTAACTATAATTGACCTAGCATACAAGTTGGTTGGCATGTTGACAAGTCAACTTTACATCCTGAGCAAATTATACAGGTAAAACTTTTTTTCCCCAAACTTTTTGCGATATTGAAATACGTTCATTTTTTTTTTTTCGTAATCCATGTGAATTTTAAAGCTGAGATATGTACAAATATGTTGATTTTACTAAAAAGGTGCTAATTTCGGCCTAATTTTGGTAACAATAATTATATTTGCACTATGAAGTATAACTGTGAAATACAAAATTGCTCTCTAAATCAAAACAGTTTGAAGATTTCAACTGAAATTTGATATGGTGATCTTTCATTGGAAACAAACTTTTGAAAACAAATCATGCTTCTTTAAACTATTATAAGCCCTCAAAAGGCTAAAATACACTATGGCACTGTAAACTAATATAAGGCCCAACAAATTTTTTGACTTGCCCTTTGCAACTGACCCAAAATTTGCAAAATTTATGGTGGGTTTTTTTTTTTTGAGGGGGGGGGGTAACTTTTGCCTATCTCAGCTATCAATTTGGTGAAAATAGCATGATATTTGCATGAAACAACCATGTATCTTAAGGTGGATCGAAAGGATGTTTCTGGAAATTAGAAACTGCATTTAGAGGCACTTAATTACATTGAACAAGTAAAGCTTAAAACACTGATCAAAATGGTCTTTGTTTGAAGGAAATCGGACATACGGTTGCCAAGATATGCTTGATTTTAATTTTTTTGTTTTCTATCATTTTTGCCAATATATTGATAAAGTTAATGAGCAACATTGGCTATATGTGCTCATTAATATTCATATTTGCCAATATTTTACCAATATCTTATGAATAAACCTTCATACTATTTTTATTTTACATAATTTTAACTTGAAACTTTGCCAATGTGTTTCTTTGGCCTAAAACATTAACATATGATTTACCCCCCATCTAATTTGCATATTTGGCATAGTTAATGAGCATTATACAAAAAGCTAATTAATTATGCAAATATGCAAATGAGATGGGCGGGTAAATCATACATTAAAGTTTTAGGTCATAGAAACACATTGGCAAAGTTTCAAGTTAAAATTATTAAAGGTAAAAGTAGTATGAAGGTTTATTCATAAAATATTGGAAAAATATTGGCAAAAATTAATATTAATGAGCACATTTTGCCAGTTTTCCTCATTAACTTCATCAATATATTGGCAAAAACAATAGAATACAAAGAAACTTTAAACGCAATATCTCAAAAACCGTTTGTCCGATTTTGGAATTATGATTTTTTTGCTTAGCTCTCTGCAACAAGCCTATTTTTATCTCAGTCATAGCAACTTCATTTTGCCTTTAATACCACCTTAACACACAACATTGATTAACTATTTTATACAATTTTTCTGTGCGCATTTTCAAAAAAAATAAAAAGATCCGACCGACCGACCATCAATTTTCCCATTAAAGGGCAAGTCCACAATTTTTTACTTTAACCCTTGCCCATCCCTCCTCCCCTTATCAACTCTAATTTTGAAGAAAGAATCGGACCAAGTATATACTATAGGTCCCATCCAAAATTTTAGGGATAAGGTTTGGGGTTACGGTTAGGGTATGTTTAGGGATGGGTCATGATTAGTACTGTTTCCGGCAGTAAAAATTGTGAGCGTTCGCCATTACCACCTTGGAAAATGTACGCTCATGTTGTAGACTTTGCGCAAACGCTACCATCTACGTGTTCACAAATTAAATCCACAAACACTAGAAAGAATATTCACAGCTGGAATGTAGGCCTGTCAGCTTTTTTCTTCAGGGGAAGGGGTGGAGGGGCTAAACTTGATACCCCAGACAGTCAATGCACTATATTGTAGGCCTATATAGCCTAACAGTACAGCCTATAGGCGTGCAAAAAATACATAAGGATAGTGTAAAGATTCTCTACAAGCATGGGTGAACTAAGAGTGACCTTATTGTATGTCTGTACAACTGATTTATTTTCTCAGTTGGAATGTAGGCCTTATGTCAGTTTTTCAGGGAGAGGGGTTATAATTAAGACCCCAGAAAATCAGTGCACATAATTAAGGTTTACAAAGCTACAAGTTATGAATTAGGAGAGAGGAATGATTAATGATTCAGTGCAGCTCTGAGTGAACTGTCTGTACCACTTACCTATTTTCTCAGCTGAAATGTAGGGCTTGTCAGCTTTCCAAGGAAGGGGTTGTACTAGAGACCCAACACTGTCAATGTGCATTGAGATTGTGGCATGATTCTATGCATCGGATGAGTTTTTATTAGGGGAAAGGGGTTACAGAGACTCCAGATAACAGTTTTACAGGCCTACGAGTTGATATGATCAGGATAGCAGGATGATCCTTTGTACCACTGGATGAATTACGATATAGTGCACATTTTCCCAGTTCCTGTCATGTGCTGTCCTTTTTATACATAGGGCCTATGCCTTAGATGACTTTAAAAATTATTATCACCTCTTATTTTAAACGAATGCCGTTTTCATTTTATCATCACCTCACCAAAGTAACCCTTGTCTTACCAACATATTTTTTGTAACGTTTGTTATCAAGGGGGGGGGGGGCGATGATTACCACCCCCCATGAAATTGAAATTAACAGCCAAAAGTTAAGTTGTTTGGTACCATAGTATAGGGTAAGGTCTCCTCTTTCTATTGATACCAAAATCATGAAAATCGGCCAAGGTGTCACGTAATTATGACGTCATAAGTACTTCCGAGTCGGAAAATCACGATATCCACAAAAATGTTGCTATAAAAGTTCAAATATCGGAATTTTACCCGGTAATGGTGTTTCTAAGATGTTCTGCACATTTGTGACCCGTCATATCGAAAGGTACCTTAAGGTCGGCAAAATCAAAATTGATTTTTTGGTCTCATCTGAAAGCTGAGATTTTAAGCTTTAAAATGACACCTTGATTTTGGTTATTGGATGTTCGGTTGCGAAGTTACACCCAAATTGGTAAAAGGCATCGGGCTGATTCGGAAAACTATAGTTCTGAGAAAATTGAGTTTAAAGTTTTTGTACTTTGTAAGTCTTGAATGGAGAGAGGTTTTTAAGCTTGGTTTTTAATACATTTTTCTTATGTTTTGGATGTTGGAACCTGATTAATATGATAGAATACACTTGAATGATAACCTTTCTGATGAAATTAGAAATTCGACCTTGGACGTGATTTTTGACTATGATCAGCTTCAATGGCCCGTATCTCGTAATGTACTATGCCGGTATTAGGTACCTTTTGATATGACGATCCACATTTTAGGTCCATACCATGTAGATATTTTTCAAAATGGCGACTTAAAATATTCCGAGGTGACAACCACCCTTTACCTTCCGACTTTGACGGGACACCCTGACCTCCCTGAAGGTGGCACCTATGATTTTTTCCCCCGCTAAAATGACCGCAAAGGATGAACTCATAACTATCCATATCCCTTAGGTCGTATTCATTTGCGTTATTATGCGATAGGGAATTATCCGTTACAGGGGGTGGTAACCACCCCCACCCCCTTGGTAAGAAAAGGGGTAAACCTGTTGGTGTTGTGATAAAAACATGTTTCAGAGCAAAATATGAAATATGATGCTCACTGCATTGGAATTTTAAAGTATGTCTGTACTATTGAACTTTCTCGGGGATGAAGGGGTGGGTGGGATGTTGGGGTGTGGTGACAGTCAATGTACGGCTAGGAATAAAAGTTATACATTAAGATAGTGAACATGTACTGGGTGGTTCAGTGTGATCAATTGGGACGGAAAATTTGAGTTGAGCTTGAGACGATTGTATTGGGGCCATGACTTGGTCCAGGTTTGGAGCTTGAAAATGGCCGGTAAGTTGTCAGCTTAAAGGGAACCCAGGTTCACGGGGGTCATCGCGAGTAGGGTAAACCGGGGTAAAAAGGCCCGATTGTGAGGTTTTTGCTAAATATCTCAGATCAGCTTTGAGGATCTTGGATAAAGTTATGTGGTTTTATCCACTACATGCCCTCTCTATTTTATGTAAATCTAGTTTCATGAATATTTTATCGGTAAGGGGGCCTTGAAGGTGATTATTTGGGTGGGTATTTTTACCCCGGACAAAGATTTTTTCGGGGTAAAAAGGCCCACATTGCATTTCACCAATATGATCACCATGGCAACTATATACAGTAGCTAGCAGTGTTCGAATTAAGGAAAAAAACATGGTTGTCCGATGGACAACCAGGTTGTAATTTTTGGTTGTCCGTCAGAAATTTGGTTGTCCGTCAGGCGCGGCGCCAGACTCAAAAAGGTACCCCAATTTTTTTTGACGTAGCTTTTCAAAACTGAAAAAAAAGATCTTCAAAGCGCACAGACAATTATGAGACACCTACTTCTAATTTTTTTCAACAGCAAATTGATTAAAAGTCATATTTTTTACGGCGATCAGGGAATTGAAGAAAAATACTTTTCCAGTATTCAAGGTTCCAGTTTTGAAATAAACATGCTAAGAAGTATGTTTATTTGACTTTGAAAAATTATGGTTGTCCGCCGGACAACCATAGCATTAATTTAGGTTGTCCGGCGCTAGAAATTTCGAACGCTGGTAGCTAGGGTTTTAAAACAGGAATTACTTTTGTATAAGCTTTGTTTGACAAACCTTAACACCAAAAAACTTTTTATTTTCTGTAATAAATTCTTAGTCATGGACCTTTTTTCTTGTGCCTTCAGTTTTACCGTCAAACAATTTATTTTTGTGAAAATTCTACAAAACGCCTTAACAATTTCAAATTGCTGTATTTAAATTTAAAAAAAAACATCCTTTATTAGATGTCTTATAAAATTGTTTGTATCAATATATAACATAATTCAAATGTAAACTTAGATATGTTTTTCATTTTCTCACATTTTTTTCCCAAGTTATACAATTGTGTAACATACCGGAAAAGCTGCAGGTGTCTATTTTCATAGGGGTAGGGGTAACATTTGATGTCATAATTTTATAAAATATTACAAATCTGGCCAATATATGGATAAAAGTTGTATAACTAATAACCCGCTACTAAATTAAAAGGAAATTTCACAGTGAATTAAACTCTTGTGGCTCTTATAGGTCAAAAGGCTGAATTAAAAAGTCAAATTTTACGTTATTTTTGATATTTTACTCAATTTGACCTATCAAGTGTTAGAAAATGTTGAAATACCTGCTACTTTTGAATAATTAATTCATCAAAGGTTCATTTTATCCCTATTCCTAAATATTACCAGCATTATCAAATTTTTTTGAATATTTTAATCTTCTTTTTAGAGGGGTGCGCCTTTTTACCCCTGGGTGCTCGATTTTGTTTGGGGTAAAAAGGCCCACTCAAGAAAGTGGAATCATGGAAATACAAGTATTTGTTTCATTAATTTAACATTTTCTAATTATTAAAACTACTGTTCTAAACAATAATTGATATAAGAATCAAACAATGAAACATAATTGTTAAATAACTAACGATTATAAGTCACATGTGCAAAACCTTGAATCGTCAATTTTCATTGGTTTAATTTTCATTTTTCCATCAATACCTGTGTACCCTTAAAAATAGTTAAGGAAATGTATTTGTTCTTGCATCTGGTTTTTGTATAATTGTACTTTTAAAAAATATATTTCATTTAATATCTAAACCTATATTTTTTTACTGGCAATAAACAAAAGTTTAGCGGGCCTTTTTCCCCGTGGGCCTTTTTACCCCAGTTTACCCTAAATATTTGCTGTGTAAGTGAAAGTTTACCATGTGTGTTTTCAGCATTTTTTGATCAAAATTCTGATCTGTGCATGTAACTATATACAAAAATCAAGCACTGCTTATGCAATATCAATCACTATTTATACATATCAATTCTAAAATAAACTACAACACATTCCATCTAAGCAAAGAATACAGAATTCCACTATCCATTTAAGCTTACATACCTGTCTGAGAAGAGCGCCATATAATCCCCTCGGGGATAATCCCTCGCAAACTCATAGCTTCCGGGGTAATGTAAAAACTCAGGACTAAACATGATTCCAAATCAGACAAAAACCTTGCGTCACATCATATATAAATTTCCCGTTGTCAGAATTTTGTTCTACAAGTCCAGTAGATACAAATATCAAGAAGAAGAATATAATCTGTATCCCAGATGGCAGGTATTCCTTATGATGGATGTTATACAATCACCTTGACTATTTCAACTATCACCGTACAACGACCCACACGCCAGGCGTGCTAGATTTACATGTGCCTTCAAGAAACGATCCATATAGCAACATAGTCATATATTCATCCCAAGGCAGTCTGATTTAACATCACACACAAGACTTTTATGCGATGATCTCAAGCGACATTTACAATTCAAATTTTAAACTTGACTCTTGCTCATTCCATAAAAAAGTATAATGTGGCACATATATTCAATCAACATAAAATTCCATTGTTTTCATTGCTAACAAATATCTGTCAAGGTTTTGGTGTCCAAGATATTGTTCAAAGTTCAATGTTTGGTTTATCCATGTGTAAGTGCAGATTTCTGTGTAATAGATGACAGTCCTGATACCGGGTCCTGATACTAATAGGTGATGACCTCTTTTGGTATTGTAAAAGGCTGAATTTGGGAAACTTGCACAAGTTGCAGAATTAGTTCTATACAATCAGCTCATGGAAAAACACCGTCTCATTTATTTAACCATTTTATAACACAGATTGCTGACAAAAATCTGTTGAGGTCCAAGATATTGTTCAAAGTTCAATCTATAATTTAGTCCAAGTGCATATATTTCTGCTGAAGGTGATGACCTCAATGTTATCATAAAAGGCTAAATTCAGAAACTTGCAAAGTTGCAGAATTAAGGTAGTTCTATTCAATCTGCTTAAGTAAGAACATAATTTGGTTTATGTTTTATATTACTATACTAACGTTGGTGTTATCATTAACAGTTTGATGAATTATGTACAGTAAATGTATGAAATCTGAGTTCTTTTACATATCATAAAGGCTGTATTCAGAAACTTGCAAGAGTTGCAGAATAAGTTCCATGCAATCAGCTCATGTATTAGCACACAGGTCTTGTTTATCAAATCATGTTGTATAACACAGATACTGATGATAATGTTATCATTAGCGGTCAAATTGATGAACTTGCAGTCAATATATGGACTCAACCTCAGTGTTTCAGAAAAATCATACACTTCACCGGGGTAAGCTTATTATGTCCACTACTCATGTGTAAATTTGATCCCAATTATCATGATCTTGCTTTAAACAAGGGACTGGGGTTTGAATTACTGAGAATAAATGACAGCTATAGGTTGGTGACTCCAGTATGTCATGTACAATATAAGTCATTACAACAGGATCTGGGATCTTGTTACTGAATGTTGTCAAATTACAGGGTGGTCAAATTATGAATAACCTGTAAGTATTCCTAGTACTAGTAGACTGCAATACAACGTAAATCCTGTACATATCCTGGGGTTTTGATATAAAATTTTTAGAGATGATTTTAAGGCCACTTCAGATGTGGGTGATGTTCAGGAAATATTGTAGCTTCTTCATCAAAACCAGGCTTTACTGCACTATTCAAGCAGACATACAATTCAATTACTCCGATGTTGTAGACGATTATTTCCCTAAACGGAATATTTCCCGTTTCGCAAAAAATATGAGACCTGCCTTCTCACAGACACTATGGTTAATCCCAGCAGCATTACATGAAACCACAAATGATATTCCAGGTCAGTCTGTCTGTCTGCAGTAAATGGCACTAAAGACACTTGACAACATGAAAGTGTCCACGATCAGCTGATGATGCATGGCAAGCAAAAACTTCAATCCTGTTCAAATCAAGGTGAAAATTACCATTCTCTCCAATCATTGAACATGTTGAAGTTGTCAGGTACTTGTGGGTTCAATGCCAAAATCACTACTGTTGAATTAAATGATGCATAATATGGCACAATAATTCACCAATATGGTGCTAATCAATTATCATGTGGAAGATCAGTCATTCTGATTCAATTCTATAGCCAAATGCAAATGTGATACATTAACTGTTCCAATCAATTCAGGCATCCAATATGCTCAATTATAAGTTACAAAAATTGCTTGTTTTTCATGAAA
The DNA here is from genome assembly GCA_000969725.1 of Ophiothrix spiculata. Classification (NCBI taxonomy): domain Eukaryota; kingdom Metazoa; phylum Echinodermata; class Ophiuroidea; order Amphilepidida; family Ophiotrichidae; genus Ophiothrix; species Ophiothrix spiculata. The sequence goes on from JXSR01S015807.1 coordinate 31,734, forward strand.
AATAAACTGCAGATCTGTAAATATCCAAAACTGAAAAGCTAAAGATGTGTGTTAATCCGTGCAAAAGGTTGAGATGATTTCCTTGTTAGGTTCTTCGCAATTTGGGCTAAAACCAATTAATTCCAGGCTAACTATATGATTAAATACCCTATCAAAACAGCTGTTTGATGTACATGTCAAGCTTAACATGCCGCTCTGTGTTTCTCTGCACAAGTCTAACATGTGAAATGACATAAGTGCGACACAGCTGGGTCACGCAGCTGGCTGGTTACCCACTCGTCTCAGTCTAGTGTGGCTTGTTATTGATTCATACAGAAAACACTGGGAATACAAGGAAACACTTCAAGCTAGACTTGCTCAAGTCTTATTGACAATCAAAGGCAACAGGGGTATTAACCTCTCTGCAATGTTGACTTCCTACTGGCTCACAAAGATCCGGTATTGAATAAAAAAATGACAGTATATCATGCCAATCATTCCTTCAGTTACCCAAGGGTATAAGCAATTTAAACAGATTTAATGCCAAGTTCATGGAAAATATAGATGGCACTTGTTGACAAGTGTAGAGGAGGGATAAAAGGTTGAATGCCTGGTATTATCATTTCAAATAGTATTTTCCAAAATTAAACTTTTAACCTGGAAGCAATGATGCTGAACAAACAGATTTTCACCTGAAATAAATCAGCTGATTATTTATATAGGCCTACCTGATATTATTAATGAACCGATCCATGCATTGAAAATTTGGACAATTTATTGGTACTTGGGGATACATTTGTGACTTGGTGTATTAGAAAATGCAATAAATTTTCAGAGACTTGTAAGAAAACTGGGCATGATACCTAAAGCAAAATGCAATACATCCAATATTTTCATCAAAGTGACAGTGGTGTTTCTCTATTTCTCGAATTTCCTAATCATCATTTTCAATTTGCATATAATCATGTTGCATGTTTTCCTCGTATCATCTTGCGATTTCTACTGTAAGAACCCGTAATATACTTTATATGGAATTTTCTTTTTAATCTTTATAATTCAACTCCCTTTTGAGTTATCGTAAGAAATCCCCAAAATAAAAAAGGTAAATTACATATACTCTTCGGCGCTCGCTTGTGATGGACTAGGCTCACGATGAGAGTGTGGCAATCTTCTCCCATCAATAACTACAATTTAGTGGAGTCTGGCCCATAATTTAGTGGAGTCTGGCCCATAATTTAGTGGCATCTGACCCATTCGCTCCAAAAGAGGGACCCTGGAAAAGAAAATTATTGTTAAAGATATTTTACACACGTTTCGGTTCAGCTCCCTTTTTAGTTGAACACTTTTCCATTTAATGGTTTTAATTATTTAATTATATGTACCTCAAGTATCTAGATCATAATGGGAAGTAATGCTTTCCCATACAAAAGATGCAAAATGTTGACAGAGGACTGACTTTAGCTCAGTCATTGACAGCCCTGTATAATATCTGTAACCACCTTTTGAGCTTGGATGCGTAGGGCAGACACATGTTTCGGGGAGCAAAATAAGCAACTTGTACAATTTTGGGGTGTTAATTTTCATGGCAGCTATCTATTTGATTGTCATAACATTTAATTGTGTCAACAATTAAAGCCTACCGATAATTGCCAATGACAAATGTCTAGCAATCCTAGCTTAGGGTGGATTTAGATCCAGTCAATTTTATTCACTAGGTTTCTATCCCTTGCACAAATCAAAAATCAATGCCCATCCAACCTACAACAAACAGACAAACATCCGGGTTTACACCACTATATTATCAAAATAACGTTGACATTTATTGAAATACTAGTAATTGAATACCAGTATCTAAATGGAACACAAAGTTGAAATTTTCGTACACCTCACCAAGCAGACATATGTCTAACCAAGTAGTCCGTAAACATCAGTGAAAGGCATCAACTTGCATATCCTGCTTTTCGGTCAGTACAAATAAAGTTCAAATTTTTTACAGTATTTTGAACATTAATGAGTACTTATAAAAATTGTCATAATCATGATATTTCCAAGTGTGACATTGTTTTTGAACCAGTTTCTAATTTGGGCAGCAGTATTTACATTGTAGCAAAGCACAGATGAAGTGCCTACTATGGTTCAGTTTGTGGTAAATATAACATATATAACGTTGACTTTGATGGAGACAAACCACCAAACGAAGTTGTCAATAATATGGTTGATCAACTTTCGGGTGATTTTATTAAAAATTATTATCTTTGTGAGCTTACAAAATGAAAAATATAGGCCTACACAGTTTACAATGTTCATTTTTACTATGTTGCAAGCGTCCTGATGGGTGGGTTACTAAAAATTGACCAATAGGTAGTCAAGTTCAAACGATATGTTGTTGAGTTTTGCAGTCGTCTAGTCAAATCTTGCATCAAGACTGAGACGCACCTTTTTAACTTGGATGGATACAATTAAACATATGCTTTGTCGCTTACCACACATTAGCTTGATTAAATCTATTACTGGAATGGTATTTAAAAGTACTTAACCATAGATTGTTTATGACTTAACCCAGCTATCTATATCTGCCTCATTAGCATGATTAGTGAATCATGGCCTAATTAGTTTAATTACTCGATCAACCATTTCTTAAATGTTACTATTTCAGTCTCAATCTTGGTAGTAGAGTTTGTTATTTTTCTTTTAATTTGTTATCAATTATGATTTCCTTATTTCTTATTAACTTATATCATGTGATAACATGGTATTTACACTTAAGTGCTCAATGAAAGTTGCTCTTTAGGGTTAACACAGCTGAAATTCCCTCGCTTTGCACCAATGAGTCCTGGGTGCAATTCGCGGTCCCGGCGCTGTATGTGCATTTGGTTTTCAGTCCATGCTCATGTCGGCAGGTCCTTCTCTGGGTATTCCAGTCTTCCTCCAGCATCTAAAACTGATTAAAGAAAGATCTTCAGGGGTGTGAGAGGCCAGTTGACAAAAACGAGGAAAACGAGGAAAAGCGTCGTAAAGGTCAAAAACAGGCTGAAAATGAATAAAAAAGCTGAAATTTTAACACAAGAAAATTTTCAAAAACGAGGAAATCAGCTGAAAAGAGGAACTCTCACACCCCTGTATCTTGGACCCCATTGGAAATAAGCTTCAATATAGGCTTTCTTGGGTTAACCTTGGCAACTAACTTAGAGTTATTTCATTCTCTGTTCTTCTAGATCATATCAAATTGAGAATACTACTAAAACTTGAAAACAAAATTTTGTTCCAAAATCTGGGACAAAATTGACAACGATATTTTAATTAATATCAAAATATTTGCCGCAATTTTACCAAAACTTTCATGAATAAATCTGGTATTTTTATCATAGACAATAATAAACAGGTCTAAAAAATTGGCATTCTCAAGACAAAAAAGCATAAATGAATAATTAATAATCTAATTTGCATATTTGCATAATTATCTTTTATAAATCAGTTTATAAATGAAAGCTAAGTATGAAAGATATTATAATTATAATTTTATCTTATAAGTTTGTTAATGATTTACAAAAAACTCAACTAAATGACTAGCTGATGAAAAAATTGCTTGGTACATCATATCTGTAAACCCCTGTCAAAAAATAAATAAAGGCGGAATACATGTAATATGAAGCCAACTGAATTATGTTTGTATTAGATTTGGGTCAAGTCTACTACCACCTTGCATGTTGTGACACACATATGGGATAATCATTTGTGGTAGTTAGACTTCTCCCATGTTGTTATTTGTCAGATTATGAGCTCAAAGGTTAGGTTTCCTTGGTTGTTTACGTCATTAAGTAGCTAGACAAACGTCAGAGTCACAGAAAAACAATCCAGAACATTGGAAAACATAGTGCACAAAGAATAAGCTTAAAAGAATAAACGTTCCATTTTTTTTAGAAACATGTTATCCTTGATCAACTAATGAGCTGCATTCTATGTTTATTACTGCAAGGCTAAAAATGTGTCCAACCATTTCCTTTTGTACAATATTATGTAGGCCTACATCTACAATTTTAGCACCACTTCTGCAATTTTGTCATCATTATAAGCTGGTATGAGAAGAATGTTGGCATAATGAGGAGATTTCTTAACATTTTCTGTGTCTAGCCCAACTCCTCGAAAAGGGAGTGGTGAAACCGCCATGTTTCAAACCGGGACCTCCTGATTCCCAAGTGAGTGATACCCATAGCAATAATATAATAGTAATAATAATAATAGCGACAAGGCACATATATCCACTCATCAAAGAGCGCTCATGGCACAAAAAACAATTAAAAACAAATTAAACATTTGAAAATGTCTCTGTCATAAGGTATGTTTTCAAAAGTTTCTTAAAGCAAGTAACAGTTTTTGCAGTCCTGATGTGAAGTGGAAGTTCATTCCATAGTTGTGGAGCAGCAACAAAAAATGACCTGTCGCCCCATTTTCGGTTTGACATTGTCTGTTGAAAAAGTTGTTTATTTCCTGATCAAAGCATCCGGGTTGGAACATATGGCGATAATAATTCTGACAGATATGATGGTGCAAAATCATTAGTACATTTGTAAACAAGTAATAACAGTTTGAAAACAATTCTCTGAGAGACTGGAAGCCAAAATAGGTGTAATATTACAAGATTTTTTAGTGAAAGTTAAGATACGTGCAGCAGTATTTTGAATTTTTTGAAGACAATATATTTGGTTTTCTGGCAACCCATACAGAAGGCCATTGTTGTTGTCAAGGCGTGAGGTAATAAATGGGTGAATAAGTTGTTCAGTAGCATCACGGGTGAGATATTTCCAAATTCTGCTGATGTTGCGAAGATGAAACGAAGAACAGCGAACAACATTGGAGATGTGAGGTTTCATGGACATAGAAGTGTCAAAAATAGCACCTAGATTCCAAGCTTAGAGTAACTGTTGAATTTCCAATTTTCACATAATCGATATTTATTTTGGATAATTGTTGATGAGAACCAAAATGAATGAATTCCGTTTTTTCATCATTAAGCAAAGAAAATTTGATTTCATCCATTTACGAATATCATTAATACAATGTTCAAGAACGTTTATGGCAGACACAGCATCATCTTGGGTAGAATTAAAAGATGAATGAATCCAATGCCACTTTAAAAAATTACATTAGGCCTACATCATGCATGAATCCCCCCCCCCAGACAAAAAACAAATCAGTGTAGGCCAAGCAGTAAATTGTGAAAAGGTGGTTACACCCTGGGAGTTACACCTCTGATTAGTTGTAAAATGGGTTGCAATAACGTGCCTTAAAACTCCAATGAGTCCACAGTGGTCAAAATAGAAAAATAAACTTACATGCACCAATGAGATATTTTGTCAAAATGGGTTGAAAAAACATAAAAATTACATGCACAGGCAGAAACTTACATGCACATAACAAATTTTATATAAAAACTTCCTTGTTTCGAACACTGTTTGTGAAAGGGAAGTTTTATATCAACAAAATTGGTGAACATGTTTCTAATTATACAGAATCATTACTTACTAGTCCATTGAATAATCTGCGGCATGTTGGAGAACCCTCTCTGATGTCTATTTCCAATTTTATTTCTGTTGAATTTGCAACATTATATCTCTTTTCAGATACATGGTATATCATTATTTAGATTAATTTGTATCATATCTTTTATTATGGAGTATGACGTTTATTTGCAATTTTGTTTCTTTTGAATTGGTCAAGTTATCTCC
>JXSR01S015807.1:41852-53258 GCA_000969725.1 Ophiothrix spiculata
TATGTTACGATCCCCAAACCATTCGTTCATATGTGCTTGCGTTTTTAAGAAAAGTGAGAAAATGTGTCATTCTCTAATTATTGTCGGGCCCTGACAGTAATTACAACACAATAGCCTATGGGGATTATTAAAATGCTAAAAAGCTTGTAACTTGGAAACGAATGGTCAGAATCAAGTGAAATTTTCAGTATATATTTATAGTGTACTCTTCTTTTTATTTAACTAGAAAAGAGGTGAGTTTTTTGTCACATCAAAATCATGAATTGCACCTTTAATTAATCATGTTTGCTGCACTAAACATTTTGACTACCCCCACCCTGCTCACCTGGGAGGTGATTTCAATATAACAGATGTGATTACAGATAATGAGTATAGAGGAAACCATTTACAGATATGGACATAAAAATGAAAGGCAATGGCAAATATGTTGCACATGAAAGTGCACTGTACAAACATATGCAATACATAGCTTTAAACTTTTGGAGCAACATTTTGATATGACAGCAGTGAAGGATCTAGAGTGGCACAGGAAGGCTTTAACCCATTGAGCGCCAATTGGTACAATTTGCACCACAATAATTATTCATGAGGTGAAAATTAATTGCTGCCTCAAATTTTCAAGAATATGCTTATAAGCATAAAAATAATAAATTATTTTTAAATGAAAACAGACAAAACTGTCATAATATTTTTATATTTCTTGAAATTGTGCATTAATTTAGTATGGTACATGCTTGGCTCAAATTTCATGTGCACTCACAAGGGAAGCCTTAAATAAAATTCAACAAAAAGCAGCTATTATGAATACACCCAAAAAACACCTGATTTTCCTTAATGGCTGCTCTTGGTGCTCTAAGAGTTAATATCGAAAGTGCAGTAATGTTAGTACACAATTGACAACCAAAATACATGTCTCAAAAAGTACACCAATAGTTTTTCAGCAAAGCTTTTGAAAACTGACTAGAAAAAAGAAAAAGGTCTCACATGCATTCAAAATTATCATGATACCAAATTGTTCACCCATCTTGATTCAAAGGGTGAACATGATGTCTATCTTTAGACTGCATTGAAAGCAATGAAATTATAATTTTGTTCAAAACAAATTAAATCTTCATATTTACAAAATTTTAATGATGAAAAAAAATGTGCACAACATCAACTAAAACTAAACCACAAATGTTTAGAAAAAAAAGAAAAAGGTTAATTGTATTAACTTACCCATGAAAACAAAACCACTGGATTTAACTCAATGTTAATGAACTACAAACTCAGTAATTAACACTCAAAATTGTAAGGTTTAATATCCAAATAATGGTTTAGAGTCAATTAATTCATTTCTAATCACAAAACCTCCAAAATCTTTGTCATCAACCAGCGAAAATAACCCTAGGGTACACTTATTACTGCACTCTAACCAATGCTAACCCGTCAGATGAATATCAATTACCAAAACATTAACTACATGGTTGCTTTACAGTGCACCGAGTTTTGCGCAAAGCAGGAAACATAGGAGATATACGCATTTCCTGATTTCTGTATTCCCTCAAGCTGTCAGCGGTCAACTACATGAGCAAACTATTGTACTGTTACTAGGTGTAAAATGCTCAATATTCTCTGCATTTTTGTCAGTGACTTACATGCATATTATATTGAACAATCCAGAATCATACAATCATGGGTGTCATTTCATTTTGAAGTGGGGGGGGGGGGGTCCAGAGGGCAAATTTTCAAAACCGTGGGGGACACTTAATATTGTGTGGGGGGACACACAAAATCATGGGGGGGACGTGTCCCCCTGTCCCCCCATGAAATGATGTCCATGCATACAATGCATGTCAGATACCTAAATCTGTTGTTGTTTTTTCTTAAAACCTAATTTGAATACGCTGGCAAAATGGCTGCAATATGTTGTTTAGTCCCCACAAGCAAGTAATTTTTTTATTCAGTTTTACGCAAAAAGCAATAGGTCCTGTGTTCTTCTCTTTAGGTGAATTTATGTGTGTGTTTGTTTGTTTTCTTGTTTGGAGGTGTGTTGTTTGTGTGCGTGTTTATTTAGGCCTATATGTTTGTTTGTATGGACGCACACAGGCTTCATAGAGTTAATTGATCAAGTAAATGTCAAAATCTATGGAAGTGTGCATATCAGGAAAAGGACAGCAAAAACTGAATGTAATTCTACAAACATAATTCACATAGTTAGTATAATAATTTAGTATGGGGGTTGGGGTTTTGAAATGAGACCACAAACATCATGTCCGCAACTATATATATGTCCCTTTCGACTCTCCCACCCCTCCCAAAATACAGTAATAACAACTTATATCATCAAGTAGGACAAAATAAATTTCTTGAACATTTTGTACACCTCCTTCAGCACATTGCCATACAGTCAATGTGTCACTCCCTGATTTATAGAGTTCGAAAATACCCTGGTCATGTCAACATGACACATGTAGAGCTCTTTATAACAAGACTGCATTGATGACATACAACTTTTATCTACCTTTTTTTCTTGTAATGACTCATGGTGATTCTTGCAAATGTGCCGAGATTCAGGTATCCCATAAATTGTGATTGAAACAAAAGGCCACAAAAAAGTTTCAACAACCTTCAAGAAGACCTAAAGACATATACAGGGTATACTGACATTCTGCTTCAATAATGGCCCGGAATAATGGACAATGTCGTATTACGAAATTTGCAGATAGGGCCACATAAAAAAAATAAGTTGTTTCTCGTCCGAAGGTTTCTCAAAATGTGAGGAGGGGGGAGGTTTTTTTTTTTTTTTTTTAAGGTTGGAGAGAGCATGGGGGATCCAGGTTTACCCTTGGTAGATGTTGACTGCACATTCAGTTGCTATCTTTTAACGCAATTAGATATGGATAGATGTTGTTTTTATGACAATTTCAATGTCAAAAACATCAAACAAGTAAAGAATCCTTTAAAAAGGAAAGCGGGGTCTTGAAATTTGAACGATTTAACTTAATTTTTAACATTTTTTAGCATAAAAAAAAGGGGGGAAATGGTGCGGCACCAAAAAGTGAGGTGGGAGGGGACGAGAAACAACTTAATTTTTTTATGCGGCCTAGTCATGAACTTTCCCCATCGTTTTTTACTGGGAAGGGGGTGGTTAAACATGTTAAATGGATATCCCAGTTGAAAAGGAGAGAGTTAAACTGTGTATTCTGGTTGGGTAACCAGCAGTGTTCAAATTTCCAATGGCAAATAATATGTCCTGGTTACTGGTTCATATTTGGCCTAGAGCTCAGTTGTTGCTAACCCATAAATGACTAATGATTTAATGAATAGGCAGGAGCGGACATCCAGGCGTTTTGTTTACATCCGGGACGTTTGTCCAAATAGTGCGGTGAAAACATTTGCCGACTTCCCATTCAACTCAATGGAGAAAATGCCGGCTCGCGGAAACTTCGATTGATTTTAGCAAATTGTCAAAATATTTTGATTCCAAAATCATACGGGATGTGTGGTATTCAAGTCGTAACAAAATGATAAACAGCTCATCATTTCACAGATTTTTGTCTGGCTAAAAAATAAAGAAAATGAAGGGATGACTGGCTGAAGTATTGATTATTTTCACCGCGCACGAAGTCCAACGCAAGTTATTTTTAGATCATTGTGCTGCGTATACCCTGCGCCTTTCGCCTATACACTGAAATGGGATAAACTTGATAAACGATGGCATTATACTCTATTAACGACTGTCTTGAAAATCAACCTGGGGCTCTGCAAGGCTCAACAAGCACAGGTTTCAAATACGGTGTGGTGTTAATTTGTACAAGTACATGGTCTAGGATATCATAGGGTATCCATTTGAACAGGTCTTAGGCAGGGTATTCATTTTAGTAGGTGTGGCCCTGGTAACATTATCATTTCATCCATTTTAGCATCATAGGGTTACCTTCGTAAGATTTTGGCACTCTGGCGGTCAGACCATACCTCGCTCTAGCTCAGAGCTGTCCACTACCCTCTGCAGTACAATCAAAAGTGTGCTGAAAAAACCAGTTTCCGCCCAGCAAGCGCGCACAGTCGCCCAGGCAGCGCGCGCACCCTTGTTTATAAATAAAGCATGAAAATATAGGACATTTAATAAACTAGCCTGAGTAATAAAACGAAACAACCATGGCAAGGTAGCTCTATCCATGAAGGATGTATCCTGTAAATTTCATGAAATCAAGAAATTGCGTTTGTTTGCTATAGAGGCAAAAATGTGTCTAAAAATTCCTAAAAATAGAGGGTTATACAATGTAGCGCCCTCTATAATAATTTTCCCATTGACTTCTATGTAAAATATCATTTTACAAAAAGTAGTACAGCCTACCTGAACATATACATAGGTTAAAGGGGCAATTCATGATCCACTTTTCACCCTCAAGGTCACGTCTATCAAATTTGATTTTTTTAGCTTATAAGAATCCTCAACTGGTATATGATACGATCCCCAAACCATTCTTTCATATCTGCTTGCATTTTTGAGAAAAGTGAGAAAATGTGTCATTTTCTATTTATTGTCGGGGCCCCGACAGTAATTACAACACAGTAGCCTATGAGGATTTTCAAAATGCTTAAAAGCTCTGTAACTTGGAAACGAACGGTCGGAATCAAGTGAAATTTTCAGTATATATTTATTTTGTACTCCTCTTTACATTTAGCTAGAAAAGAGGCCACATCAAAATCATGAATTGCACCTTTAAGGGGGGAATGCACGTCAGGATGCACGTTACTCAATTTTACATTTTTGCAAGTTTATTTTGTATCATAACTTTTTAACAAATTTCTTAAAGTTAATGAAAGTATACACTACCAGAAATGAATTTTCACAAGGAATATGATGGTGATGTTGATTTTGGCCAATTTTTTTTTATTTTCATGCCAAATAAGGTCAAAAATTCACTTTTATCCATTTTTGGTCATTTTTTTTTTATTTTTTTATTTGGCAGAAAATTACTACTACTACTACAAAAATTTATACCGCGCCAAAAACCAAAAACAAATTTGTACTAAAGCGCATATAGACAAAGTCAATGAACAAAAAATATACCAGGTGTCCCAAAAAATGGTTACATGTAGAAAAATGATCGTGTGAAACGCCTAAAGCAGTTGGAGAAACAAAACTTGGCACAAATTATACAACAAACCTCTGCTAGATACTCGTAAAATTTTTATATCACAGCATTATTAGTTTTGAAGGTATCAACAAAAATAGATACCTATGTCAGATACGCATTTATTCAAACTTCAACAAAATAACAAGTTTACACGTTTTGTGTTATTTCAATGTGAAATCAAACTGATTGTGTAGAATCAGACTTTATATTTTACTAAATTTGGTACAATTTTCAATGCATAATAAATGGAATCTCTTCCAGTAAATCTATTATGCTAATTAGGGATACTTGCATTCCATTCATTCCAGAATGAGTTGTTTATATTGAACCTGCCAATCAACTTGTGGCGCGAAAGTTGAAGAATACTGCAAGAAGCACAGAATTCGACTTTTCACAGGTAACATTAATTCTTTAACTGTTTAAACTGCAAACTTGTGTAAATTTTGAAAAAAAAATTGTATGATATGACACTTTGTTTACAGACAATTTTCTTTAATTATAAGTAAAAGTCATTTAGAAAAGCAAAATTTTAAATCGGTGGTCATTTCTGCTCAAAATCAGATGTCGACATAATTTTCGGACCTGAAGTAATTTCTGAGGTCATAATTACGTAACAACCTATTTGATTTTCATGATTTTAGTATCATTAGAAAGAAGAGACCTTACCCAATACTACAGTATAAAGCAACCTAACTTTGTTCCTATTTCAGGTTCAGAGGGGTAGAAAGAAGGTTAAAATTACATCAAACAAATATGATTACGACTTTGTTGAATTTTGAAAAAATCCGTTTCTGACATAGGTATCTATCTTTGTTGATAACTCAAAACATATTAATGCTGTGATATTAAAATTTTGCAAACGTCTAGCAAAGATGTGTATCAAAAGTTTTGCTAAGTTTGAATGCTCCAACTGCTATAGTTTTTGCAAACGATCATTTTTCTACATGTAACCATTTTTTGGGACACCTGGTACATGGGCAAAAACATCAGTCAGACAAGGATTCAATGAAAGTTACAAATTGTATGCAGAGTTAAAAAGGTGCTGTTTCAGTAATTTCTTAAATATGTCCAATTGTCCATTGAAGGAGCAGATCTTATTTGTTCTGGTAAAGCATTACATTTTTTAGGTCCGTAGCATGAAAATGATCTGTCAGCAAATGTTGAATTCAAAAAAATTGGTCAAAATCCTTTAAAATAAAAATGACGCAACATCTGAATGGGTGTTTTAAATTAAAATTCACATTCAGAAGTAATATTTTTAAAGTTTGTTATTTTTAGCTTGTCTGGAAGCCCAAATGGCCAAAAATGTGTTTTTTGTGATTTTTGGTCAAAAATCAACATCACCATCATGTTCCTTGTGAAAATTCCTTTCTGGAAATGTATACTTTTATTAACTTTCAGCACTTTGTTAATAAGTTATGGTACAAAATAAACTTGCAAAAACGTAAAATTGAGTAACGTGCATCCCCCCATCCCCATGCTGTTATTTTAGCTTAGAATAGTTTAGGATTATTATGTACTCCCAAATCCACCTGAAACAATTACAGTTTTTGTTCATTTCCTATTATACACCTTTATATCATAACCCGTCACATGCCTGGCAATGTGGTAAAGACAGACTCATAAACCTTCTTAATGTTAAATACAGAAGTTTAGCTGACAGGACTGAAGACAAACAGATGTCCTAATTCACAGCCCCATATTTCTGTTTTGACAACCACTTGTTGACTTATCAGCTGCAAAGTTTTGCAATATCATCATAAGTCTATAGGATTACTGATTATGATTTGGCCACAAAGTACAGTTTTAGCAATGTTTATTTGTCTAGTGCACTAAACATGCAACGTGATAAAAGTAAACTTGATATGGGTGAATATGAAAATTAAGAGAATCAATAGAAAATCTAATAGAAAGGTTAAATGAAAACAAACTGAAGGCAAACAATCCAACAGTAAATCTAGAATTACCTCAAAGCTCAACATTTACAGTTGGATATTTAAGCTTTAAATTTCAAATTGGACCCTAAATGGCGCAATTGCTGCTGGCAAAATTGCACCCCCAAATGGCATAAGATGATGTAATTTACAACCCTAAACAGCTTAAATTACGCTAAAAACTACACAGGTTTTTTCAAAAAACATGAATGCCACTGCTGAGTCAAAAAAGTTTGTTGTCAATATTCGGTTCACAATTTGAATGCTAGCTATTTCAAATCATTAAATGAATCAAAAATATTTACTGGGCACTACTTGTTATTATTATTATATCAACCTTGGCAACACATGTAGAATTGTTTTACTTTACAGAGTAAAAACAGCTAATCTATAAGAGTCCAACTACACAATTAAAATCCAATTTAAAGTCTTTACTGAATATTCTTACTTCAAATTACACATAACATAAGATTATAATTAATCTGAGTAAAATACACGAAAATTGGATTCCAAGAATTAAATCTATGGCCCAATAATTTAAATGTATAAATTTCCTATTATATGTATTTTTAATCTATTAAAACGCTGTTGGCCAAATATAAACAATATTAATTATCATTAGGCCAATTTACATAAGCGCTAAGTTCTATGAGACCGTTCACAAAAATTTGATGCGTGGGGCACTGTATTTCCTTTTTTTACGGTTGGTATCAACCCATCATTTTTGGAAACACTTTCGCTCTGTAACTCAGCAAAGAAAAACTACATTTTATAAGCAGAGTGACACAAGTTGATTTTTTTTTAAATGCCAACAATTTTAGCTCTAACCCCAAAACATTTATTTTTGGCATTGAAAATGTCTAGAAAGCCTACCTAAATTTACTGAAATTACATTATATTTTGAACTAACTTGCTTTTTAGAATCAAAGCAAATGGCTAGGGTCGTTTCTCTCAATTTTGTTTATTTTTGTCTTTTTTTTTTGAAATATTGCCAAATGCCAAAAATAGGTGGCCATTTTTTGTTACAAAAAGTAACACTTTTGACTTCTTTTTGGCAATATTTCAAAAAAAGAAACAAATCAACAATATTGAGAAAATAAAATTAGCCATATTTTTTTACCAACAATTTTAGTAAACAAATTTTTAATAAATTCCAGGATGACACTACTAACATTTTACATAACAGACTCAAGTGTAATTTTTCCAGTAGCAAAAAATGGTCAATCTTGATATTTAAAAGAATATCCATTATGGTTACTGTTCACCAAAACTCCCACATGTATCAAATCTTGCCTTAGAACAGAATAATTACAGCTATCTAAACATGATATGGACGATCTTGGCCTATAACACGTGACTATGTACACTTTTAAACTCAACTTGACTTCCAACATATGACTGTATTGAAGCTGTGACATTTCATACTAAACTGCAAGAGCTATCATTTCGGCCTATTACTTGTCAATTTACAACCAGGGTAGCATGCATGTATTTAAGGGTCTTAGGGTCTGACCATTGACACTGACGTTTCACTATAGGCCTACTGTAGGCCCTTATATTTTGGGCTAAATTTGAGGTCTGGAGGAAAATATTATAAATTCAGCATGAAATGGAAGGTAAAAGTGAACTTAATTTCAAAAAAGGAGGTTTTAAAAGAAACTGAAACATTTCAAAGATAGGGCTTGTGAACTAAAGATGCTTGAAGTGGGGGCTGTTAGGGCCATGTAAAATGTGCAGTCCCCCAAATATGGTGTCATTGAGCAAAAACCGAAATGAAATTGGGGTAATGTATTGACACTATAATTTTAGCATTTTTAAACAATTTTTGACAAAGAAGAATATGCATTAATGATATGACAGGTCAATTTGACACCAGTGTGATGGTGATTTTTCATGACTTCCATTTTCTAAACAGAATATTTACAGTGTTGGGCTGGCTTTCCTTTTTAAAGGATTTTTTATCTAATACTTGTAATTTTCTCTTCCATTTGAGATATTTCTTGCATCTCTATCTTTGACATGTTGCATTCATATGATACAACTCATTCACCAGATCAACCATACATTATGAAGGGTATTTGATAATACAGGCTAGGCTATGCTATGCAGTATCATTGGTCTTCCTGTTATAGTTCCGTTTCAGATCTGATAAGCACTTTCACTCTCTCGTCTTCAAAATTTTAACTTGCTAGTACATGCCTTATATTCTGCAGGGTTCACTTAATCAGATCTTCCCAAAATTCAGTGTCGGTTTCATCTGAAAGATCACCAGGAAAAAAATCAGTTTCAAAAGACAGTTTAATTGATCTAACCATTCTGATTTCATGAGCAATTTTGTATTTTAGAATTCTCTATAGTTGATTGATATTGAGAAAATTAATAACAAGTTTATAATCCAGAAGCAACTGTATCTATCCATAATAATCTTTCTAATCTCATATGTTTACAAGTGTATGCATGAATCTTTACAGAAATCCAATCATTTATTTAATTACTTAAAATGCCAATTAGCCACCTCTTTTTCTCATTAAGCTTAAGTTACATTAAACAAGCAAATGGCTTGTATCTATTTCATCAGGTCTATTACAGAGACCTTATTATCCATTATCCCTAATGTCAACTTCTTTCATATACTCAAACAATTCTGCAAATGTCACTGTGTAATCGAACCCCTGTCCTCTCACACCCTGACCAATATTCATGATACATGTATGGCAAGTCAGCTGTCTTAAGGCGGCGAACCTGGGATTATTTATACATAGATCTACCCTAACAAAAATTACTTATTAAGGTAGCGAATCATTTGTTTTTTCTGTGCTTAGGGTGTATTTTAAGTCTGGCACAAATAGGGTGCTTTTTGCAAACCCCTTAGCCCAAGCTTTTTTTTAACTGGCGCAAAAGCGCAAATTTGCGCCCGTGTAACGTCTAATTGCCCCCGGATACGGTGAAAAGTAGAGTGAAGGGCGCAAGTAGTTTAAATAAAATTGCCCCCGGAACGAGCCGACGATCACGATAATGTGTTTGAGCTGTGAGGAAATGAAGAAAAGATTGGAAATGCACACGTTTTTGGAGAAATAAAACATGTTCAAAAGTAAAAAAGAGACGTAATAATGTGAATAGATAACCCATTTTACCTCGTTTGTCGATGTATTTTCGCGATAGAATGGAAAATTATCGCGACTTTTGAGAAAACACGGGTCGGCAAAAACATAACAAAACGAAACATCGACCGATAAGACTTTTTAGACCTAAAAGCCCCTTGTATTTTTGACAAAACTCATCTTCATATGTAGAAAGGTTAAATCTTTCTCTTCTTTTCTTTCTTTCCCATCCTTCCTTTTTCAATAAATAGGCACAATCTTTGCAAATATCAGAAGCAATGTCACCTTATATCCAGTTGTGCCGTCACCACGGCTACTATGAATTTTCCCATGTTGATTGCAAACATCGCGACATGCAATACACAATGTTCTACTTTCTGGTTTGATTCATACATTGTATATCGTTTTTATCCATTTCGGAAAGACTACAATTTACCCTTTTTTACCCCTTTAAAAAGTCTCAACACGTACACACACACACCCCTATCATAATCATCTTGATATTGGTTGTATTTTATTCAATGTTTTCTTTCTCTGATGATATAGTTTTGAAGTTGAAAATATTGTTTTAAATGGATAAAAAATAAATCAACAAGGCCAAAGGGCAAAGTACTTCTCCACTGATTTGTATCTGTAGAGAGAGGAAAAGGTCAACTCATATATGCTGCCATGCCTCCATATTGTGTATACTTTTCAGCAGCATCACTCATAAAAGAGCTACTAGTTCTTGCCAGTGTTCAGACCATTACCTTACCCAAAAAGTCAAATTCTACTATGAACTTGCAGTACTGTGAACTTGTTAATGTTGTTGCTTTTGGTAGATGGGTGGGCGGAGATGGGTGGGCGGGGCTTGGTGGGGGGAGGGGCTTAGCCATTTTGTATACATGTATAAGATGCTTAAAATTATAAAATTATTTAAATCGTATAATGTACCATATATACTGCAATTGGTCGAAAACGATCTTTTATTAAGCAAATGCGGCCATTTAAAAACGTACTTTTGTATTCAAATATGCAGAAAAGTAAAACTTTAAACCTTTATTACAGGGAAACCAGGCACTTTTTGTTTTTAATTCAAAAACGTAAATTTCTGGGTGTTTGGTTTTTTTTTAGTTTTTCTTTTCTGTGCAACCACTCTAAAATGTTTCTAGGTGCAGGGACAGCTTTAGGTATTCATCTTGCAGGGGCCACTAGGGCCCTTTAAGGGGTATTATGTCATAAATATCCTTGATATTGTTCTGCAAG